>JAMPIV010005276.1:0-250000 GCA_024509875.1 Oreohelix idahoensis | reverse complement strand
TTGCGACCTGTAATATTTGTAGTCACGGTGATAATAATGAATAATTTTCGTCTTCATCAACTGCCACGGTAACTTGCGCTGGTAAACATGTTTCTTCAAAACGTCTGGTCTATTGCTAGTAATTAATTTTGTTACATTTTTCACTCTTTGTTGTTAACTATTCACAATCGTCTGCACTTTTTCTGGTCCGTATTGCCAGCTTTCATCATCATCATCACCATCATCACCATCATCACCATCATCATCATCATCATCACCATCATCATCATCACCATCATCACCATCATCATCATCACCATCACCACCATCATCACCATTATCATCATCATCATGACCATCATCACCATTATCACCATCATCATCATCATCACCACCATCATCATCATCACCATCATCACCATCATCATCATCATCACCATCATCACCATCATCAGTGATGTAAACATCACCATCATCACCATCATGATCATCATCACCACTATCATCACTATCATGATCATCACAATTATCATTATCATCTTTTCACTTGCTTCTCTTTATAAAACATACTTACACCACTGCAGCTGACCTCCTAGCATGAAGCCTACACCAACACATTAATATTGCTCTTGAAATATTCTTTTCTGTAGCAATTAGTTCTGTATAGTGAGGTTGCTTATTTGGGACTATGACTGAAGAAGGGTTATCTCCAAACGCCTTGTGTATTTCTAGTTTGTTTATTCTTCTGTAAACCTGACTACAATAGTATTATTCATTTTTGTAACTTCTATTATTAATTTCTGAACAGTCCACTGCGTGACTTGTACATACCGTTCGTATGCTCTCAGGTATGTCGTACAAGAGTTCGTATACTCTCGGGTATGTTAATATTCACTATCTCTCTGTCATACTCTCTCCCATTAATTCCCTTCGTCATGGACGGACGTGTTTTTTATCTGCTCTCACATTTCGCAGCATTAACGCAGGAAGTTTAAGTCACATTCCGTGGATTTTTATATCAGTATATTGGTTATTAGACGGTGAAATTTTTAAACATGATATTGTGTTAATGTAATGTGTAACATTTTATAGAATACCGTTGAAATGTGTATCAGTTTTTTCTCTATGTTATTGGAGGATATTTTTAACAATGACTACATGACTCATCCGAATGTGACCTTCGCCAAAGCAAGAGGTCAGTTGTTGGTCAAGCGTTGCTGTCAAGCATCATAAAATTTTCCCGGTATACAATGTTCCTCACCGATAACAAAACGCCCGGTGGAATGTAACAATGTCATGCTTGGAAGAAGGTGTTAGTTCGCAGCTAACAGTGGGCCCCAGGGACGCTCGTTTAAGACCAACGACCATAAAGAACTATGCTTTGAACAAAGAGAGGGCTATTCACCTAAAACTTAAAGGTTGTAGAACAGGGTCCGGTATAACCTTGAAGCTATCAAGTCATGGAAAATGTGTAACTATAACATTCCAGAACACCTTTCAGTACGAGGCATTTCGTTTCATTGTCATTAAATTCTACGAAACAGGACTTGTAGAGTCAAGAACAGACATAAATGGTGCACTAGTAGAAGACGTTATAACAACACCACTTCTCAAAATTCACCTTTATCACACTAAGAACAAAATTATGACCCAGGGGACTGCCGCAGCTATCGAATCATGGCTAGAAACAGAATTTGAAGAATTAAAAGAATCTGCAAAAATTGTAACTGATGTTGAGTTAGAAAACACTAAAATGGACTCCGCTGTTTCTATGCCCCACTTGGCAGTAGACTCAATGATTCCAGGCATAAGTGACTTTACTACCGACAACGACATTCTCAACATCAGCTGCAACCCAATGTCTCACAGTGAATCAGAAATTCTACCTTCTGCAGTATTGGATACAATAACAGACACCCCTACAATTTCTAAACCTATGTTGGCCATCGAATACCCCATGGACCATGAAAATATACGAAAAGCTGAAACTGTATCTCTTGAGCAACAAAAAGAAGACACCACGAAGTTACCTGTGTCGTGCTGCCAGGAGCTAATGCAAAATATGGAGGACACGCTACGAAGTTTAATTGGTGATCTCATGTCTAGTATACAGACATCGCTCAAGGCCGAAAACGAACTTCTTAAAAGGGAGATAGTATCTCTGAGGGAAGACAATTCTAGCATGAAGGACATCATCGAAAAACTGCAGAGAGACTTCTCACTCTATAAGATAAGACAACCAGATCATCCTCAAACAATAGTAGAAGATTGCGAAGAATCCATACATAAAAATACGCCAAATCAGCAAAAAGGTCACCACCAAACTGTACACAAAAAACACGAAGAGACACTCACAAACACAACATATCCCATTGGAGTCAAAATTACCAACAGATTTCAAGTTCTTGAGGATTGTTCAACAGAAAATGAGCAGGTATCAGCATCCCTACCAGACAACGTTCCAGTGCCCGAAAACCAAATTCACAAATCTCAGAGCCATCACAACAGTCCACAAAAAGAACACCACAAAAGGCAGCAGCATCAATCTAATAGAAAACAAAGTGAAGAAATACGTAGTGACGTTACACATATTGTAATTGGTGACTCCCTCTTGAAGGGTATTTATTGTGAAAGAATGTCCACTACAAGAGAAGACATCGTTTCAGTTATGACAGTGCCGGGGGCTGGTATTAAAAGACTACTGGACATAATTAATAAGTTCGATATTAATCACAAGATAACAAAAACAACACTACACGTAGGAATTAATGATATCATGAATGAGCAGAGCCTAAACCCCTCAGGATTGGTGGCTACAATAAAACAAAAATTTCCCAAAGCCTCCATCTTTATTTCATCAATCATACCACCATGCTATGGGTTTCAGCGTCGCACAGCGGACACTTACAACACAAAACTACAGAACTATTGTAAACAAAACGGCCTTGGCTTCATCAACAATACTCCATTCTTTACATCTAACTCAGGAGCACCTAAGAAACGACTCTACAGAGATCAAATTCACACATCCACACTGGGAAGCAGTATCCTGGCCAAAAACATAAAATATCCAGAAAGGACACAACAAGACAGCTCAACCCATATAGAGAATGCAACGAAATCTACTGAGACATCAACATATAATTACAACACATCACAAACCCCACCTACCCCTCAAAGAAGCACACCTATTGCAAGCAGGCAGCCTTCCAGCTATCACAACGCCACTTTCAATCAGGAAGCCGAATCTTATGATACCATGTTTCCCCCATTAGTCACAAAGCAGCCCCACTCAGGTACCTCTACCAACAGTATTCCAATGTCCCAGGCGCAGAATACTCCTACCAACACTACAACAAGGACGGAAGAAATCAGAGATCACCATGCTTCCTCCCCTAGTTCTTATTATCGTCCTCAGTGGAACCCTGAACTTGTCTATCTGATGCAATTCAGCCCTGCGTCACTTAGACAAGCATTAATGATGTCTGCCCAAAGTCATCCCTATTATATGCCCGGCAGAGACGTCAGTTATTGACGAACAAACACTTTGCTTCACTAAATCTCTGTTACTACAGCCTTCACTCCATTTGAACATTTGTTGATTTTTTAATACAACGGTAATAATCAGAACTTTTAATAGTTTATCGGTTAATATCCTCTAAAAAAAATTTCTTTGATTACTTATTTCGTTACAATTTAAATTTATTATCACGCGTAGCTTCAATTTGTTAGAATTTTCGGTGTTAAGGTGTGAAGTGTTGTATACTTAACTTGTCTGACTTGTGACTATTATTAATTTCTTCCATCTCTCGTTTAACTTCACTTTGTTGTGTTGAGCAGTTCTGGTGTGATATGTTGTATGCCTGATTGTTTTGTGACAATTTTCATATACTCAGTTGAAATTGTTTTTTATTAGTTGTATTAATTATTTTAATATTGTATTTTCTGCAATTTCTCATTTCTTGAATTCCACTTCCTTGGTGAAGTATTAATTCGTAAAAAATATTTTGCGCTTTTTGTGTGCATAGCCTAACTGTTTTTTAACTTGTATTTTTTTATTATATTTTTTTATATTTTTTTTTAATATATCTTTCTTTTTACTATACAAGCATGGCTGGTAATTATGTACCGTGGCTTCACAAGGATGGTCTACGACTTGGTCATCTGAATATTTACCATCTTCTAGGTAAACTCCCCGAACTTACATACATTCTAAGTAATAATTTTCACATTTTTGGACTTTCAGAAAGTCGCCTAAATGACAGAATAACAGACGATGACATTGCGTTAAATGGTTTTAAAACTATTCGGCGAGACGCAAGCAAAAAACAAGAGACAGGTATAACAGTTTATATTTCCACTTCCCTTAATTTTCGCCGCAGAAACGACTTAGAGACAGCAGAGATAGAATGTGTATGGTTGGAAATAAAGCTACCGAATCAGGGCCCATTTCTGGTGGGATATCTTTATCGAAATCCTAGTGCAGGACCTATATGGTACGAAGATTTCACCATAATGATGGACAATGTATTTGCCACAGTCAAGGAGGTTGTTCTTCTTGGTGATTTCAACATCGATATACACAATTCAAATCTAACATGGAAAAATATAATATTATCGTACAACTTAAAACAAATAGTTAACCAGCCTACAAGAGTAACACAAGCATCAACCACACTAATCGACCACATCTACGTAACTTGCCCAGAAAACATCATAGAATGCTCTGTCCCTAATATTGCAATGAGTGACCACTATCCAGTATGCTGTACATGGTCAAAGAATAAATGTAAAGTTCCGAAAAATAAACATGTAAGTATCAAATTTAGAAGTTTCAAACATTTCAGTAATGAATTATTTTTAAATGACTTGCTAACTGCACCTCTCGCCCGTGTTTACCAACTTCCTGATCCGGATGACGCTATTGAATACTGGACAAAAATTTTTTATAATGTTTTTGACACGCACGTACCAGCTAAGGAAATTCGCGTCAAACGACAATTAAAATCTCCGTGGATCACGCAGGAAGTGTTGGAGGCTATGAGGCAGAGAGATCAAGCGCACAAAAATAAGGACCTCAACACATACAGGGTATACAGGAACAAAGTTCAATATTTAATTCGGAAAGAAAAGAAAAATCGTTTTAGAAATATAGTTCAGAACAAATCAAATAGTAAGGAAATATGGAAGGCAATTAACACCTTAGCGAAAAAAACGTAATGCACCAGACTCATTCTCTTCCAACACTTCATTTACTTGCACCGACTTCAGCAATCACTTTCAAGCAGAAATAAACGGTCTGAAATCCACAATACCACCTTCCTGTAGTGACTTAGACAAACTTTCAGCATTCTGTAAAAACAAATGTACAAACTCAGTTCCACCCGACATTCCTTTTATGACAGTTAATGAAGTGTATAACTATCTTATTGGCCTTAAGGATAATAGCTCATCAGGGCTTGACGGAATTAGTAATCGAATACTGCGTTACGCCGCACCAGCTATTAGTGATTCACTAACTTTTATATATAATCAATGTATTGCTAAAAGTTATTTTCCTTCAGCCTTTAAGATTGCCAAAGTATATCCTCTCTTCAAACCTGGCTCGTCAGATAACAGTAATCTTGGTAACTATAGACCTATTTCTCTTTTATCATCGCTTTCTAAACCACTAGAAAAACACACATACATAAAGCAACACTACATTACCTAGTTAGCAATGACTTGCTAATTGACAGTCAGTCAGGGTTTCGACAAAAGCATTCATGCCACACAGCTCTAACTAAGATGATAGACAACTTGCACCTAAACATAAATAACGATAACATATGTGGAGCAATCTTTGTAGACTTTAGGAAAGCATTTGATATGTTAGATCACGCTGTTTTAATAAGAAAATTAGAAACAATGAAAGTTAACTTTAAACTAGTGACATTACTTAAATCATTCCTGTCCGACAGACAGCAAGTAGTGTGGTACAATAACTCCTTGTCAAGCCCAACTATTATTGACACTGGTGTTCCTCAGGGTTCTATTCTCGGCCCTCTACTTTTTTTCCATTTACATAAATGACCTTCCACTACACATCGAGCACTCATCCTGCGACCTATTTGCCGATGACTGTACCATTTATACTAGTGATAAAAGTTGCAACACGCTAGAAATATTATTACAAAGCGACACAGACAATCTTATTAAGTGGAGCAATGAAAACTGCATGCAAATAAATATCACTAAAACAAAATGTATGATAATATCAACTAGACAAAAATTACAAAACTCGCCGAAAACAACACTTCAGCTCTACATTGGAACCTCTTTAATTGAAAATGTAAATGAATATAAAACACTAGGACTCATAATTGACCAACATTTAAGTTGGAATTCGCATGTACAAGCACTGACCAAACAAACGGCACAAAAAGTTTACCAGTTAGCTAAAATCAAACATTTCCTAGATGAGGAGACACGAAAAATGTTCTATACATCCCAGATACAAACACATCTAGACTATTGTTCCACAATTTGGGATGGCTGCACCATGTCCAACACTAAAAGACTCTTTTCATTACAAAAAACGTGCAGTGCGCCTAATTTCAGACAAAAAACCTCACACAGTGTGTAGACGCATATACATATCTTAACATATTACCACTAAGAAAGCGCCTTCTCTTCAACAAAGCCAAATTTATTCACAAAATCTTGTCACAGAATGCTCCAACGTATCTGTGGCCTATTTTCAAATACAGCGGAAGACGCAGTCAACGCTTAAATAAATTACACATGCCCAAGCCTAGGCTCGACTTATTCAAGAAAAGTTTAGCTTTTTCTGCTGCTCATCTGTGGAATACTCTTCCACACGACTTAAAAAATACTCTTAGTCCATATTCATTCAATCACAGACTTTTCAAATACATCATGAGTGCAGATTATATGCCACCCTAATTTCGTTATGTTCTTAAATAATTACGCTGTCACCTCAGGGGCGCATTCCCATAGTCAGTTATGACTGAAGGGGCTATTATTATTATTATTATTATTATTACATAACATCATATGTAGGTTTTAAAGTTAATTTTGTCCTGTTTAGTATAAATTATGATACGCATCTGTAAATTTGTGTAACTGTTATTGTACTGTTACAATGTTGGGATTTTATTTTATTGTACTTTCTTGTTATTTTATTATTTAAGTAACATTTAGGATACGTGTGAGAATAAATAGATTAACTATGGAAGAAGAGAGAAAGGAAGGGCAGAATGTTAGACGGGCCTGCGTGACCAATTCTAAACCCTTTGAAAATAAAGTTCGTTCGTTCGTTCTATCTATCTATCTATCTATCTATCTATCTATCTATCTATCTATCTATCTATCTATCTATCTATCTATCTATCTATCTATCTATCTATCTATCTATCTATCTATCTATCTATCTCTATCTATCTATCTATCTATCTATCTATCTATCTATCTATCTATCTATCTATCTATCTATCTATCTATCTATCTATCTATCTATCTATCTATCTATCTATCTATCTATCTATCTATCTATCTATCTATCTATCTATCTATCTATCTATCTATCTATCTATCTATCTATCTATCTATCTATCTATCTATCTATCTATCTATCTATCTCTGATAATGTTTGTACTTTTCAACATATGTTATGTCATGCTTATAAGTAATTAATGTTAATATGAGTGTGCTATATTATTATTTTACTTTACAACGTTGAATTCCTTGAATTTGATATGTAAAATGCATATGAGAATAAATGAATTCAGTATGAAAGGTGAGAGAAAGGAAGGGCAGTATCCCATTGGAATTACGATGGTTCCTGAATATACAAAATGTCAGGGGTATTATCCAAGTTGGCCCCAGTCCATCCTTTATAACAAATAAGTTTTTATGAGGGGGACGCAAAATTTGGTGGTGTATTCCTGGATGAACAAATGTCACCTCGAATAGTTAGTGTAGAAACCGAGATCTTGTTTAGGTCACTAACGCTTACAAGACGAAAGGTTAGTATTCAGGCCCGATTTTCTTCAGGAGCTTGTGAAAGGACACCAGTATTCGAGGCCAGTATACATGGACTATGTTTTTATTTTGTTGTGTCTAGATTTCAATCAATCACTACCCTTTGGCTCCCCAAGGAGCATAGGCATTCGACATACACATGCTAAGTCCTCCTGTCACGTGCCATCAATTTGGTGTCTTGACATGTTTTCCTCATCATTCTCCAGTTCTTGTCTCCATGTGTTTTTTTTGTCTACCCCTACCTCTCTTTCCTTGAGGATTTCAGAAAAAGGGCTGCCTTGTAATGCTATCAACAGGTTTCCTCAATGTGTGTCCTATCCATGGCCAGTGTCTTGTCATCTTTTGTTCCACTGTCACGTGGCAGGTCCTTGTCATTAGTTCTACATTGGTGACTTTATTATACCATTACAATCCTTCTATTCTACGTAGGCACTCGTTTATGAACGTCTGTAACTTTTTTGTTGTTGTTTTTGTTGGTCTCCATGTTTCAGAGCCATACAATAGGACTGACTTGTCGTTTGAGTTGAAGATAATATCAAAATGTGATAGATTAATATTCCTCGCTCAATTTCATTTACAACTAAGTATTATATAAGTGTACCTTCGTGTGTGCTGTGTTTGTATCTAGTGTTTGGGAGCAAAGACGCAGCAAGAGAGATGAATGCAGTTAGCGAATCATAGCTAGACTGCTTGCGTCAGGGTCAGCGAACCAGAGCTGACCAAGACCCTACTCCACATCCAAGTGATGGTCCTGGAAACAGGCTGCATCACTGCAGTCTGGCTGAGAGAGTAGGGATCGAAGTGGGAAGGCAAACCCGGTCCCAAAAAATGCCTTGCGGTAGTCGGGTGTGTCGACCGAAAGGCGAAAATATCGCAACTTCGCTGTAAACAGACACAACGGAACCAGCGTCCTTTTCAGGGCGAACGAGAAAGAAGAAGAAGTATCTAGTGTTTATGGATGTACCTTCAAGTGTTTGCTAGCGTATATATGCTTCGCATGTGCGTGCAGTGGCTCTGAAACACAGAGAACAACAAAAACAACAACCAAAAACTACAGACTTTCATAAATGGGTGCTTGCGTAGAACAGAAGGAGTGAAGTGTTATGACAAGATCACTCATGTGGAACTGATGACAAAAACTAGACAAGTGCCAGTGGAACAAGAGTTGAGAAGAAGACGCTGGCGATGGATAGGACACACATTGAGGAAACCTGTTGATAGCATTACAAGGCAGTCCTTGTTCTGGAATCCACAGGGTAAGATAGGTAGAGGGAGACCAAAGAACACATGGAAAAGAGAACTGGAGACAGACATGAGGAAGGCATAGAAAGACATTGAGCTGATGGCACGGGACATGAAGACTTGGCATATGTACTGTTCAAAAAAAGAAACGCATAGCTATCCGAGGGCGCGTTTTTATGAGTTTGTAAGTAAAATTTGGTGCTAGGGTATATAAAAACCAGCCTCAGATGTTCTTTACAGTGTCAAATGCACGTGTTGACCTGAATTGCGTTCGTTTTTTTTAAATCGTTACAACGCAGTGGTCAATAGTGTTTATGACGCAATTTTTGACCACAACTCATATTTCGTGCATGTGAAAACAACAAAATTTGGGGTGAACACTATTCACTGACTACGCAACTGAAACCATATAAAAGGATAACGCTACACAAAAAAATTCAGTTAATTTTCAAGCAGACATTTATGGCGTCTCTATCGATAAATTTAAGGAACATTGCTATTGGCCGACTGCATGCAGGCAAAAGTCAAAGTCAGGTTGCCAGGCATCTAAACGTGCATCAGAGTACCATCAGTCGACTTTGGCACCGGTTCCAAACTCCTGGCTCAGTTGAAGACCGGCATCGCAGTGGACGACCCAGAGTGACAACAGCAGCGGAGGATTGCTTTTTTCGGCTTCGTCACCTCAGAGACAGGTTTACAACAGCTTCCTCAACTGCCCAGTCATTGCCTGCAGGACGTCATGTGTCTGATCAAACTGTCCGGAATAGACTGCATGACGCTGGACTTTGGGCACAACGGCCTCACCGAGGACCTGTCCTTACGCGCCGCCATCGCCAAAATCGACTTCTTTGGGCCAACCAGCATCGTCCCTGGGCAGCTGACAATCAATGGAGACGTGTCTGGTTTAGTGACGAATCTTTCTTTTTGTTTCAGCGTCATGATAGACGGCGTAGCGTCTACCGTAGGCGAAATGAACGTTTTGCCCAAAATTGCGTTGATGAAGCTCCGCCGCACGGTGGTGGAGATGCAATGGTGTGGGGAATGATCAGTTACAATGGACGGAGTCAATTGGTGCACATTGAATGAGGCTTGAATGCGCAACGATACGTCAATGAAATTCTTCGACCCCATGTCCTTCCACTTTTGGCTGCCCAAAGGTCTGTGTTTCAACAGGACAACGCCAGACCCCATTGTGCACGGTTGACCACGCAGTTCCTGACTGCCAACAACATTCTCACCCTTCCCTGCCCATCCCTGTCTCCAGACATGAGTCAGATTGAGCACCTGTGGGATGAGCTGCATAGACGTGTTTGTTGCCGAGACGTTGCTCCAGCCAATCGTCGTGATCTGTTCCAGGCATTCCAGGAAGAGTGGGCAGCCATCCCACAGGCCCACATCAGACGTCTGATCGCATCCATGCCCAGGAGATGCCAGACGCTGATCGATGCAAGAGATGGCTACACACCATACTAACCGGAAAGCCCGCACGCCAAAAAACTCTCGTGACCCAGATGCAAAACAACTGTCAATTGATTGGTTGATCCCTAAGGTATTCTTGTGTGCAATTTGAACAATTAACTCATTAAATTTAAAAAGTTATTGAATGTCAAAATTATGGCTATGTGTGTGCCTTCAGTAGCTATGCGTTTCTTTTTTTGAACAGTATATTTTGAAGGCCTATGCTGCTTGGAACGAAGAACTGGAAAGTGTCAATGAATTCGAATACTTAGGATCAATCATTAACAGCTCTGGCGACTGTGCAGTAGAAATTAAAAGAAGACTTGCAATTGCTTCACATAAGCTAATACAGATGAAAAAACCTATGGCAAGGCACAAGCAAAGAAACAAAGTTACAACTGATCAGAGCATGTATATTCCCAGTAGCAACATACGGCTGCGAGACTTGGACACTCAATAAAACAGTTGCAAAAAAGATTACATCATTCGAAATGAAATGCTACAGAAGGATGTTGAGAATACCCTGGACAGAAAAAAAGACCAACAGAGAAGTACTGCACTCACTAAATGTACAGGAACATTGGCTCCTAAATACCATCGCAATAAGGAAGCTGAAATTTTTCGGTCATATAAAAAGACATAATAGTCTGGAAAAAACAGTGATGGAAGGCATGGTCCCTGGAAAAAGGGGAAGGGGTCGACCTAGACGACGGTGGACCCAGGACATCACAGAGAGTCTGAACTTGTCTTTGGCTGATGCAGGTCGACTTGCCCAGAATCGTGATGCGTTCAGAGCAGCTGTAATGGAGACAACGTTCTGGAAAGAATACGTCACATGATGATGATGATGCTGCTTGGTGAGGTGAAGGGGGATGGTAGTGTGCATGTTTGAGCCTGTGAGAGAGAATACATTTTTTGCCAATGAGTGTCCTTGTTCATGTTTGGTTGATTGAATGGTTTTGTTTCTTGTATTACATTGTCGTGAAACATTCTAAATCCACATATATAAATTAAAAGGTAAATGTTAAGCCAAACACATAAATTCAATAAAAGGAAAGAGAAATGGTAAAAGTACAGTGCTGTCACAATGGCGTACAAAAATCCCCCTTGTTTTCTACTTCGTCTGCAAATTGTAACGTTTCCACGTTGATAGTAAAGCCTATAGCAGCATACACGCGTTTCCACAAAACAATAAAACGTGTACTGTATTTCTAAGAAAACCTTGAGCTAGGCACACTGCGTAATGACCTAAATTAATACTAGCATTAATTTCATTTTATACACTGCGTGATGAAAAGACAGATGGACTTAGGATAGAGAGAGAGAGAGGTATTGAGGGGACGCATGCAACACTAACACGCAGTCGCGCGATATACAATTAATGCCACCCCCAACACGCGAAAGGCATGAAGCACTAGCTTTTTTTTCAAATGGACAGTGATAAAAAACACTACCCATAAGAGAGTTAGGTTTAAAAACCTGAAAAATGCTTATTAGGAAATATGACATTATACTGGTTTACGTTTGAAAGCCTGACAGTACCCAGACACCACATCGTATCGAAGTGAACGGGAGGTAGAAGAAAATGCATATTTTGAACGCAGCCCCTTAGCCCCAATAAACTTATATATTTGGGTTCCTTAGGACTTGCTGACAAAGAATATGTTAATTGTTACGCAAATAGTCTAGGAATTAACAAATTATAGCCAAAAGAAAATAGTGAGGGTGTAAGACAACACCAAATAATAATCGCACAGTGGCATGTTTTGAAACCACCATTTTACGGGAAATAGGCCACCATGTTGAATCCTATTTGATTGGATAGAAGTAAATGTAAGGCTAAACACGATTAGTCGGACTACAACTACTAATTTTGGTTGTTAGGGGAGACGTGAGAAGGGTAAGATTTTTTGAAAAGCTGTGTAAACATGGCCCGATTGGTTAGACCCGCCAATATAGTCAATTAGGAGCGTCAGTTCAGTGCCACATTTTAAAATAAACGTACTAAGACACAGTGCGTTGAGATCCAGATCATATTTTTCTAAATAAAAGTCTGGGACAGAGGCAGATCGGAATTTGTGCCATATTCATCGCCAGTCAACGTATTTGTGTATTATTTCCATGAATTGTGGTAAGCTTGACATATTCGATATCTTTTTAATGAAAATTGAATGTAAATTGATAATTTATGTCTGTATATGTGCGTGGTTCAGTAGCAAACATGAGGCAAAGCCTAGATAGTGCTCCAACCTGAACAGGACGTGTCGGAGAAAAGTAAAACTGCATGGAATTGCCAAACAGTACACTGACACCTATCTTATTGACTAGAAGGAACTAATGCTGGAATTGCAGAGGCGTAGTAACCATTTAGGAGGAGTATACTGGTGTAAATTGTTTCAGATGAAGCTAGCAGTTGGCCTACCGCTCTGAACTCAGTGTTTGTTATGTATTGTGTTCAGTGTGGAAATAGATTATAAATTAGATCTGAAGTAGGAGGTACAACCTTCTTGTTTCAGGGACCGTGGTCCTAAGTTATTGAAGCAGCACCTGGTCTGAGTTTTGCTGAATCCAGAGGCTGACAGCATACTCCTTGGTCCAGATAGCGACCAGTGAGGTGTCTCCAGAACACAGGAAGCAATCGAGCAGAGGAGTCTTTTCCTGCCGCCATCTAAAAGGTAAGCTTCTGTGGCCAGAGTAGCTCAACATTATGTGCCCCCCCCCCCCCCTCAAAAATTGACAGTATATTTAACACAGAGGGACAATAAATTGGTTCAAATGACAGGAACTGTGAACTTTTCCCAATACTATTTCCACGATAATCAAACACTTGAAGTCATGATGAAAAACAACAACCAAGCTTGAACAAAACCAGTATTACCTCATATTACTACTTCACAACTTACACACATAGGATAAGAATAATAAAATATGGCAATACAAAGATTATATTTATAAACTGTGTACATACTACTTGTAATTACATTTGATTGTGATTCCTGGTTCACTGTGTAGTTGAATCAGGATATCCATTATTGACAGGAATTATTACATAAATATTTGAAACTTTACACTTGACTCATTTAAGATAGTCTTATGGAGTGTTATATGTGTGTGAGTGTCACAGTGTTGTAAAGTGTTGTGGAATAAATTAAATTGTTTATCTGTCTGTTGTTGTTGTGACTTACACTTCATCATTTTCATAACCCTAGACATTTAACGTAGTCATCACAATATTCCAGAATAATTCTGACTGAGGTATAAATGTGGTAGCAAGTAAGGTCATCTGTAAAACACTACACTTATTAGATACAGATACCTTCACAGCTGATCTCAGTCAGTACACTAAGTCCCCTATAAATATTTATATCATCCCACTTTACCACATACATTTCAGTGTTTTCATTTTCAATGCCCCGTGTAGAACCTGGTGATCTCCGAGGAGATAAAAACAAGAATAAACTACTGCACCCTCAAGCATGTTGTAATAACCGACTAATATGAGGCTGTTGATGGCGCTGGCTATCTCGTCATGTAAAACTAGTTCCAACAGAAACCAAAACTGCTAGAAGATATATATCTACATGTTGTTGCGATATGTAAGAGCGAGACAGGATACCCACCTACTAACAAAGTACAACTTAATAAGCGTTACTAAATTCTCAAATTACGCAACGTAAGTATGTTTTATTGACAACTTAAAACAGATCACAGTCTGTTCAACGTCATTCATGGCCAGAGCTTATTGACAAAACACATGTATTTTTTTTATTTTTCTAGTATACCTAGATAATTGTTGACGCCAGGTCTGTCAAATGAAGATGTCAAATTGATTTAGTCATGCCATGTAACAGTCTATTGTTAGTAAAACAACAAATGCATCTAGTTATAATTATTGATTATTACATTATTAAAACTAAAGATAAGGTGAACTTTCACTGTTGTGGTGAAATATATGGAAATAAAAAGAAATGAGCTCTAGTCCAACAGGAAAATGAGAATTCTCAACTGAAATGTCAATTCAGTCTTTTTGTAAGGCTACGAAACATAGATAAAACGCAAATGGCAACTAGACACATGCAAACTTTCAGAAATTGTTGCTTGTGCAGAATAGAAGGATTGAAATTGTATAATGTGATCACGAATGTAGAATTGATGGTATCAGCTTGACAAATATCAGTGGAACTAAATGTAAGGAGAAGACGCTAGGATAGAGAGTACATAGTTGGAGAACACTACCTGAATACATTAGTAGGCAGACGGAGACCAATAAACACACGGAGAAGAGAATGGAACACAGACATGAATCGACGAAGAAGATATGGAAAGACCTTGAACAGATGTTACGGGGCTAGAAAACATGACGATTTTTGCTTATAGCTTTATGGTCCACAGTGAGCTCAAAGGTAAAGATAGTGATAGAAGACGATATAGACAAACCTTGAACAGATGTTAGGTGGCTGGACAACTTAACGCTTCTTCTTTGGATGTCTATTAGTCCACAGTGAGCTGAAACGTAAAGACAGTGATGACTAGTATGAATGTTGAATCTGTCAAGCTGTTTATTTATACCTTATATTAGGGTGGCCAGACGTCCGGATTTGGCCGGATTTGCCCGGCTTTTTGCGACAAAACTGAGCGTCCTGCCTGATTTTTTTAAAATGTTGAAATATCCGGCTTTTATGTGATTGGCTAAATTACTAACATGAAAGACACCATTTTGAAAAATCTGTCCTGGAATCCGATTTCTGAGTACAGAAATTCTGTCAGAATTAAGAATTTTTATTCCGCAAAATCGACGGATAGCGCAAATTGCCAACAACACTACCGTAAGTTGTCATGTTGTTCGATAGTTTATAATAGATTATTATCATATTTTAACCCAGGTTAAACGCTGTTTAGGTTTATTGGCATTTGTTAAGGGAAAATTTAACAGAACAAAACGGCATGAATAAGAACTTGGGGCTGGATAACTTATAACTTCGTTGTCTATTGCAAATTACAAATAATATTAACCTTAGTTCGTACTGCTTTTATATTTATTCAAATTTATTTGTTATGAAAAAATACACGAGTAGTTACTAGTATAGTAGTGGGTTTGTTAAAATTAAAACCTCGTCTGTTGCATTTTACAAATAATTTTAACTGTACCATCGAATGTACCATTGATTAATGGCATTATATTACATTTATGTTAAGATACCCGCTCAAAATGCCAAAACGGAAGTGTGTGTTCACGAATGAATTGAAACAAAAATTTCAGTGCTTTTCCAGTAATCGACAAGAGTATGAAGCAGACTGTCTTGTATGTAAAGGCGGCACATTTGTATCAGTAGCAAATAAAGGTGCAGCTGATTTAAAAAAAAACAAAAAACATATAGAAACAGAAAAGCACAAGAATGCACTTGCGTCTGAATGTTTGCAATCAAAACTGACATTTTTTACTAAAGAAATAAGTGAGGAAAGGTTAGAGGTTGCCGCGGTCAAGGATACTTTTACTTGTCATACTGTAAAACATCACAACTCTTTCAGATCAATGGATTGTACTTCAGTGTTACCCAAGAATGTTTTCCACGATTCAGAAATTGCCAGCAAATTCTCATGTCCCAACACCAAAAACAGCTGCTATTATCATTTCTGTGATTGCACAGCTTTCTAATGAAGTAGCTTTGGAAGCACTGAAGGAAAGATTCCATTAAAGGCACTCTACTTAAGCAGTACAATTTCAAGGAGCTTTCATGCTCTGATTTCTATGCATATTTAAAACGTAGCCCAACTTTGTTGAAGAAGATTTTATCATCAGAAAAATATAAGTAGGCACAAAATCAATGTGATTTTATTAGCTTATTGCTTGAATGTAAAAAAAAAAAAATGTTTCAGCGTCTTGTAGTTATTGAACAAAGGTGTCCTACTTTTCGTCCTACTTTTAAAAAATATTGTCCTCCCTTGTCCTCCTTTTTATGACCAAAAAATGGCATTTGTCCTCCTTTTTGTGTTGAACAATATGGCCACCCTACCTTATATCCAGTTCCTTTCGTGGAAAAGCTTTACGGAGATTCAAATAGCCTCAAACTGACTACTGCTTTCTTTGAGAACATTCAAGTGGACGACGTCTGAGAGTGTAGGAAGAAGAAGAAGCAGATATTCATCAAAATTGGGATATGAAACATGAAAATGAATGATTTCAGTAATAACGAGTAAATAAATAAAAAAAAACACGTTTTACCGACCGATACATTTTTGTTACAAATGAACAGAAAATAAACATTTGTAAATTCTGCTACATAGAATAAAGTAGACATTTATTATCATTAATCAGTAATTTGTCAACTAGCTCACAAAAACTATTCACCACCCGATGCGTGCCACCTGAAATACAAAACACAGTTTATATTTGCTATTCATTTTTTCATTGCTTTTCAAACCTAGAAGACGAAGTAAACAAAGACAGTGAAGAATACAACTCTCTGAGTGATTTGCCTTTTACAGATAGGCATAGAGATTTTGAGCGTCACAGATTGGAAACAGACAAACAGCGGTCATGTCAAGTTTATTAAAAGTGGTTTTAAAAAAGTAGTTAATAATAACGACAATTGCACAAGATACAGGTATAGTGACCCCAAAAAAAAAAAAAAAAATTTTTTTTTCGTATCCATCATGCTGTGCAGTGCCGAGTGTCGTAAAAGTTCACTACTCTTTTTCCAGAACAGCACGAAATATTTTTTTAAATAAAAGTTTTGCCTCGTTTTAGCGAGCCCCGACCTCGTTGCTGTTGTTGTTGTTCTTATTGTTGTTGTTGTTGTTCTTCTTCTACTTCTTCTTCTTCTTCTTCTTCTTCTTCTTCTTCTTCTTCTTCTTCTTCTTCTTCTTCTTCTTCTTCTTCGTACACTCTCAGACGACTACTTGACAATTTTCAAAGGAACCAATGGTCAGCTTGAGGCTATTTGTATCTCCAGGAATGATACTGGTGGCGGCCACAAGTGCTTTCTCTGTGGCTCATATGTTGGGCACCTTTGAAGCTGATGTTCAGCAGTTATTTTATCAATGCCACAGTTACACTCATCGGTGGTTGCTTTCTGTAGCTTGTTGAATAGATGGTATCACAGTCTGTTGTGTCCCGTGCAGAGTCTGAAGATTACAACTTGTTCTCTTCTGTCCAACCTAATGTCCGTCTGTTTAATAGGGCGCATGTCCAAAAATCAAAGACCATGCGATTTAGGAATAGATTTACGAGATGATGAGAACATGCCGCAATGTAAAACATTTGCACTCCGGATCATTTGATGATAACTTTGATTCAACTTCCGTGACATGCGCAGTGTGCAGCAATTTAATGCTCTTGTAGCTGTAACGAAAGCAAACATCAAAATGGCGGAGACGAACTAGTTTAACAGGGCAGAGGTCAAATTTCCTTTAAGCGCCTGATATCCGCTTATTCAATTTAAAATACAAACAAGTCGATGGAACATTGAATTCTGCTAGATTCCACGAAAGTTGCTGCGTTGTTGTACGTAATAGCGTAATTATCTCTAATTCTGCAGTTCATTCATTCATTCAATTATTCACTCACTCGCACACGCACGCACGCATTCACTCACTCATTTAGGTCATTAATTAATTCTTTCATTCATTTATTTTTTTACATCATTCACTCACCAATTTACTCGCTTCTCTCACTCTCTCGCCCACTCACTCATTCACTAACACACTCTTTTAGTAAATTTATTAATTCTTTGATTGATTGATTGATTGATTTATTATTTAATTAATTCACTCACCAATTTACTAGCTTACTCACTCACTAATTCATTAATTCACTCACTCACACATTCATTCATTCATTTACTCACTCACCTATTCTTTCATTTACTCGTTCACTCACTCACCCCAGGAACGACACACGGTGATAGGAAATGTTTTTCTTCTTGTTTTCTCTTTTTCTCTGTATGGACCATGGAGCCGCCCCATGTCGTCCCCGGGGGCTTCTGGGGAGACAAAGAAAGAATAGGTCTGACACTCCCACGGGTGTATCGTAAGAAGGGACTAATGTGAGTTTTAGCAAAACAAAGAACGTATGGAGAAGAGAACTGGAGACAGATATGAAGGAGGTGAAGCAGACATGGAAACACCTTAAGCTAATAGCACGGCCAGAAAGACTTTAGATTTCAAGTTTTTTTCAAGGCCTTTGCTCCTTTAGGAGTTGAAAGGTGAAGAGGAACCGAAGACGCGTCAACAGTGAGGAATGCAGTCAGCGACTCATAGCTTGACTGCTTGCGTCAGGGTCAGCGAACCAGAACTGACCAAGACCCTACTCCACCTCCAAGTGGTGGTTCTGGAAACAGGCTGCATCACTGCAGTCTGGCTGAGAGAGTAGGGATCGAAGAGGGAAGGCTAACCCGGTCTCAAAAATGCCATGCCGAAAACGGATGTGTCGGGCCGAAAGACGCAGATATCGCAGCTTTGCTGTCAACGGCGACACAACGTAACAAACGTCCTTTTTAGGACGAACGCAGAAGAAGAAAGGTGAAGAGAGAGATGTAAAGAAAGTTGCTTTCTTCTGAAAGACCCCTACTGGCATGTTTTATTATGTTCAGTAATATAGCCCGAGTTCGATTCGCAATCAGAATCAATCACGCCGAATGCTTCATTCTGAGCACTATTCTTATCTGGGGTAATTAGCAGTGGTGACATTTTATGTTTGGTAATGACATGAACAGTTTACGAATCAATCCAGTTTTAGAACTGGTGGCAAACGCGGAACACTTGGGACAGCCTTGGGTATGAACTGTTGATTATTTAACTTCTCCCTGAAAAACTCGATGTAGTCAAATAAGGGGTTGTTTGTTCGGCCTCTGGTATTTCGTGTTATATTTATTTTGTTTTGTTACGCATGTCTGTTAATATAGATTGCGTGTGACGCATTTCTATTAAAAAAGTTTTTTTTATAACAACAGTGTAACGTTTTCACTGTTTGTAAAAATAGTATGACATTGACGTTGGCGTTGGATAGGACACACAATGAGACAAGTTGATACCCTTACAAGGTAGTTCACTTTTGTTGTTGATGGCAGGCCATGACAGCTACACACTTTTTTACATTGTCTTTCCACACAACCTGCGTAGGTAAATTCTTCGAATTTTTTGGCCGAATACTATCACCAACCTAGAACTACTTACACGGGGCAATCAAAAAGATATGCTCACCTTCATTGTGGGGCAGAAGCTAGACCTGGGTTGGCCATGTCCCGAGAAGAGATCCCGACAACATCACAAGAACTGCAATTGTTATGGAGCCTAGAAGGATGGTGAAAGAGACGAAAACAACCTGGCGGAGAACCGTGGTGGCTGAGATGCAAAGCATGAACCAGAGTTTGGGCACTGCAAGAAGTTTGGGCACTTCTCATTGTTAAAGAGCGGCCACCGACCGAGCAAAGTGGATACAGTTTGTTGCTGCCCTACAAGACGCCACTAGGCGTGATGACCACTGACTGCTTTGTCATTCAGGTTCTAAGGATCCAAGAGGAAGACAATGACAACAATGAGGAGACTATAATTTGAGGACAAAGGAAAAAAAACACACACACATTACGTACGGACACACACTATTAGGGCATTTTAATTTACTCTCTTTACAAAAATTGGACAGGGGTTATAATGCCACTTTCTAGTATCGGCAAGTGATCAAAATATAATCCCATCCCAACAAACATAATTAACGATGTATGTTACGTCGGTCGGTCTTACTCAAAATAGTAACTCGCGCCAGAAAAAAAAGTGCGCAACGCACGGTGTGCAACTTGCGCGGCGTGGGTGTTATACAAAACAAATACTTTGGTTTTATTTTTTTTTCTTTCACGAAATTAGTAGCGCTCGACAAAGAAAACCACTTATTATCAAGGAAAACTCTTTGAAAACTATCCACGCACTTTCACACGAAATGTTGTCATCAAAGAACTTTTAAATTGAA
Source organism: Oreohelix idahoensis (assembly GCA_024509875.1). Taxonomy (NCBI): domain Eukaryota; kingdom Metazoa; phylum Mollusca; class Gastropoda; order Stylommatophora; family Oreohelicidae; genus Oreohelix; species Oreohelix idahoensis. Next base: position 229,314 of record JAMPIV010005276.1, on the reverse strand, counting down.
TCTAAAATAACATAATTCTTGCCGTGTGGACGTTGGTCACAGTTGAGAAATGCAACCGTGTTGAAAAATTGTATTGTTTCCCTATATATACTCTCCCGAAAATAGTTACAATCAACAAATAAAAGCGTTCAAAAGACAGTGTTCATGAACAGTTTGATTGCACTGTATAATGGAGAAAAAAAAACACTCTAAGAATGTACGTCTATCTGCTCATCTGGGAACGGATACAGCAAACTATAATTAAAAACCCGTCATGTTTGACGGGTTATTGCTAGTAATAATAATATTCATGATAGCCCCGTCATCAAAACTGACTATGGGATTGTGCCCCTGAAGTGAAAGTTCTCAGCTGAGGTTTTTCCTGGTGTTCTTTCGACGTTTTGTCATCTCTTCTGCTTGTTGCGAGAGCTTCTTTTCACCTGCCGATCTATTAGCTTAAGGTGTTTCTGAGATTGCGCCGTAGAGAGCATCGCCACTTTGTGCGATCGGCTGCCTCATCTGCCTCATCCTCCCAGCTTGCTGGATTTATGTCCAGTGCCATCATATCTCTCGTGCACACATATTTGAGCCTCAACTCTGGCCGCACAACTCTTCTTTTGCCATCTGCTATTTGTCCGTAGAAAATATGTTTCGGGATGCGACCATTTTCTATGCGGCGGACAAATGGCGGCGGCCAGACCCCTGAAGGAAAACGAAAGAGAAGCCGACCAAAAACAACTTGGCGGAGGACTGTGGAGGCTGAGATGCAAAGAATGAACCAGAGTTGGGGCACTGTACGAAGGATGGCCGCCGACCGAGCAAAGTGGAATCAATTTGTTGTTGACCTACAAGACGCCACCAGGCGTAATGGCCACTGACTGCTTTGACGGTCGGCGGCTAAGGATCAACGAAGAAGAAGATACATGGAGATGCCATGTAAACATCGGTATTATTCAACATAATCCCCATCAACTTGTACGCATTTATGCCAGCGCGAAACCAGTGCATGTACTCCTAGCCCGTACCAGATTTTGTCTTGGTCATGTAGCCATTTCTTCGCTGCATGAATCACTCCTTCATCATCTTCAAACCTTGTCCCACGGAGTGCATCTTTAAGTGGACCAAATAGATGAAAATCAGAGGGTGCCAAATCGGGACTATATGGTGGATGGGGTAGTACAGTCCAACCCAATTTGGTGATTGCTTCCCGTGTTGTCAGACTTGTGTGAGGTCGCGCATTGTCGTGAAGGAGAAGCAGGTCTGTTGGATTCTTGTGCGGCCGAACTCTGCGAAAACGTTGATTGAGTTTTTTCAATGTCTTAATGTAAGCTTGCGAATTGATTGTCTCTCCTCTTGGCATAACGTCCACAAGAATCACACCTACAATGTCCCAAAAGACAGTGATCATGACCTTTCCAGCTGAAGGAATTGTCTTGAATTTCTTTCTTCGTGGTGATTGCGGATAATGCCACTCCATTGACTGTCTTTTTGTCTCAGGTTCAAAATGATGTGCCCAGTTTTCGTCACCTGTAACGATCTTAGCCAAAAAGTTCTCTCCATCAGCATTGAAACGATCCAACAATTCAGAAGAAATTGCTTTCCTTTGCAATCGGTGGTCATTTGTGAGACGTCGAGGAACCCATCTTGAGCAAACCTTAGAAAATCCGAGTTTTTATAACTGCATTTGCACTACCAATGCTGACTGACAGCTGTAAGGCCAATTGTTGAGTAGTGATTCGCCTATCAGTAAGAATAATGCCCTCAGCGCATTTCAAGCGCGGCCGATCAAGCAGCTCCGTATCTCCACTTCCTGATTCTTTGATTCTCTGAACCCAGCGACTGACTGTACTCCTGTCGACTGCAAAACTTCCATACACATCACATAGACGATTGTGAATGTTCACAACAGTTTCCTTCTCTGCAACGAGAAATTCTATCACAATTCGCTGCTTATAACGCAAGTTGCTAACACGCTCCATTTCAACGGTTTTAGGGCAGCCGTATTATTTGGCCCGTTGCGGTGCAATTTGGTGCACACAATTGGCACATGCCATATTTGAAGTGTGCAAAATGTCATGCTTCCATCTTCATTATTAGCTGAGAAAAACGATGTGGTGCATTACTTTCTGAACGCCCCTCGTAACAAAAAAACTTGTAGACGGATAGGACACACATTGAGAAAACTTGTTGGTAGCATTAGTAGATAATCCTTATACTGGAATTCCCATGAAAAAAAAACAACACACACACACAGATAGAGGAAGACCAAAGAACACATGGAAAAGAGAACTGGAGATAGATATGAAACGGATGAAGAAGACATCACAAGACTTTTGGTTGATGGCACAGGACAGGAAGATTTGGCATAAGTTTACTGAAGACCTATACGCCTTTGAGACTTGAAAAGTGATAGAAGAAGTAGGTGTGTATCCTAACTTATTATACACAGATTTTCTTAATATGTACAATCCGGCTGTTTAATTCAGGGCTGTGGAGTCGAGGTCGTGGAGTCGATCATTTTGTTCTTGAGTCGGGGTCGGTAAAACATTTCCCGACTCCGAATTTTGCGAGATCTAAGTCAAAGCAGATCAACGTTTGATCCATGCAAGAGAGGGAACGCTTTAAAAAAATTTGAAATAACATTTTAAAGTGGTAGAACTCCTAAAACCCCTTTCTTGTTAAAATACACCCATTTCTACATAGTGAAGGAACATTTCAGTTGCTTCTGATCATAAATAACGTTTTTATTACAATTGGAAATTTGTTGGCACATTTAGAAAAAGCACAAAATAAATGAAAGTAAACTATATACACTTTCACTTCTTCCATCATTGTTGAAATGAAACTATTTTGCCTGTCACGGATTGCCTCCCCTGCTTTGCAGTAGTGGTCCATCAATTGCCAAAACTCAAGAGTATCTAAATGGGTCGTCAAAGGTTTCTACCTTCGCACAAGATTACGTTTGGCAGAGATGTAGACAGAAGTGTAATGAAGCTTCTACCTTACTGGGGCCTTCACAAGATAATTCAGAAGTCAAGAACAGTGCTGCTTAGCTTTGAACATTTTTTAACTTGTATCTGTCCGTCGTCTTTTGTGAAGGATTTAAGCAATGGTTTTTAGCTTGTTGAAGCCCCCAGCTGAGTTAATTCAGCGAATTTCCTCTTATAATTGTATAGCTCTGTTTAGAGGTAAATATATGTCTAGTTGTATATATGTATATTAAATATTCTGGCTCATACGTTTGCTTTCATACATGTAATAACTGAATAAACAACCATTGTTCAGTCTTAAAACCACAGGTAATAAACTTAATAATCAATTAGTATTAACAGCTGAAAATAAATGAAATGCTGGTGAATTTTGTATTAGAATCAAATTTTCTCTTCACGGAGATTCAGGGTAAGGGTATAGTTTAGAAAATTATTTCCGGTTACTTGTGCCTTTTTATAAGCCCCTAACTGATATAAGGGGGTCCTGCAGCCGTTTTGTCGTCAGTTCTTTGGTGGTGAGGGCTCTTCTCTACACAACGTGTTCTATTTAGGCGGTTGGTGTTGATTCCTTGTGTTTAACTCACATTTAGCTTCGTTCCATGAACGTTTTATAGAAAATAGAAAAGCAAATGCATCTGCTAAGTACATTTGTGGGCTGCCAATTGACAGGCGCATTCTCGCTGTCCGCTCACCAATGTTAATCTCTCAGAAGAATTACATTCCCGAGTACACAGTGTAGCTCAGGGAAGATGATTAAGAATCACCAATATTCTTCCGGGTATTAAACTGGGAAAATGTGTCTGGACGGCGCGAATAATGAGTTGCCTGAGTTACAATTAACAAAGTGCATATATCTCACAAAATATTATACACGTTAGGCACATGTGATGTAATCATCAGTCATCACTGCTCCATTCAGAGTCTGGGGTGACCTCTGCTGTCGGTTTTTTCCACGAGCGCTTGCTGTAGTGGTTTATGAATATATTATTTTCGTATGTTGAGGTTGCAAATCTCATATATAAACACTTAGCAAGAAAAACATGTCAAATTCACTTTTGTAAAAGAAATGTTCACAACTTACCCCAATTTGTTTATACACAATCTCCTTGCACAGGTTAGAATAGACACGAGCAATTTAGGTTATATGCTCTCGAATCACTTGGTCTGGAAATTTTGAATCCCTTGTAAGACGGGTGAATCTTCGAAACACTTGGTCTGGGAAAGTTTCTCTTATGACGGGTGATCCTATTCCTTAGGTATCCAGTTTAATATTTAAAATCCTGGTCCCATAAGTGTCCAGTCTCTGTATTTATATTTATATACGGCGGGCTTACTTTTTAAGGTTTTAAGTTTCCCAAATACTTCGATCGGTCACTTATAATATAGGAATTCTAAGTCCGATGTCTCACTGACTTCTGTGAGTTATTTGCTTGACGATGCGATGCTGTCTCAGAGTTGTGTCTCTGATTTCGCTAGATTATATTTCTCACTTCTCAGTTTAAATCACATATTGTGTTTCCGCCGAATTTTCCAATGAAATTCATTGTTTATTCCGACCCTCAAATCAAACAAATCGAATCTCTTTAGCACTCGGTTGGGATGTCTCATTTCAAATTATCTCCCACGTGTTTTAAAATATAACATTTAATATTTCAATGCGTGACCTCTTGCAACTCATGCGGTAATATTTCCGCCGGCATCTTTATGCAACTTCACACACAAATATGTGAACTATCCTGGCTAATGACTTCCGCCAAGATTGACTACCCAGACAGACAGGGGCCAGCGGATGCGATAATCTAATTATCACTTTACTGTAGCAAGTGTAATTGCTGGGGAGGTTAAGATGTTACCTAAAAGGAAAGAAAGCTGTGTCTGTGTCAACCGTTTGAGGTCAAGCAAATGTAAGCTCTGACTCAAAAAAAGATGATGATGATGATGTATTATCAGGGAACCTAACGCTACCTCCCTAGATCTCATATGGTCCGTATTTTTATTCTAATGGCTGGTGTCTGATGTGACTAGTGTCTAGGGGTGAAATGACAATGGTGGTACATCAACACACTACACTTTAACTCACTATAAGGAAATGAATAAGACTGTGATTAAAGTTTTCTTTAAAATTGAATTCTTTTCTTTGTACAATTAAATCTGCCTGTCCTGCCATCTCTTTTGGACAGGTCTTTGAAAATGAGGAATATATATGTTACATATACTTACTTACTTACTTAGTCGTTCCCCTTCTACCGTGAGGTGTAGATGTTTGGAAGAGAGAGCGCCATACTATCCTATCGGCTGTCTTCCTCCTAGCCTGGTTCCATTCTAGTCCTCGGTCCTCCAAAGATTGTCTAATGTTGTCTTCCCAGCGGACTCTGGGTCATCCTCGGGGTCTGGATCATTGGCTCTTTGTTTCCCATGCTTGTCGTGGTATCCGATCCCAGTTTTCTCTCTTGTATTGCTCGTAATCGTGATTTAAAGCAAACAGGTGATTGGCCTGTTGTGCCTTTGCATGGTGGAGGGGCTGCCTCCTTACGGCCTCCATGCAGGCTGTCCTCCTACTTTTTCATCCGGGCTTGGGACCGGCATAGGCGGAGTTACATATAATGATTAACTAAAATGTTTGTACTCTTTGTCCTATAAGTATAATGTCACTATATTATTCCTGTAGGTGTATTCACAGACTAAAACTTTAATAGCTAATAGTGTTAGTCATTTGTTAGGAGGAGCTGTTGTTTCATCACGCCCCATATAATTCTGTTTATTCTTGGAAATAACAATGTTTATTTGAATGAAGTGTCAGAAGTCCCAGATGTTAACACATCACCTGGGATTCTTGGTATGAAGATAACAAGTCAGTATGTCGCTGCAGAGAATATATAGATCGGCACACACAAGCTCCTTCAGGCTATCTGCTGTCAGCATAAACTTTTAAAAGGAGACTTTTTCGTTTACAATCACTCATCAGGTTTCCTGTCACCGGCTGGTAACAGGAAATAAAAAACCCTGCAATAAAAGACACCCTGGCCTTTTCACATCTGATCACAATTTCTGATCACTATTGTACACATGATGGTATGGGGTCAGCCTCGTGTGCATACAGGTGCACTAGCCCCTAATTTATATGACTCACACCTTTCTGTGACCACACCTCAGGTCCCTATGGCAGATACGCAACTGTACTTTTCCATAGTTTTCTTCAATACAATAACGTGGAGAAACCACATCTCCTTTTGTATGATTGTTCTTTTCTTTTCTTAATTATAAACGCTCTAGGCATGTTGATGAGTGTTCATGGAACACTGAGGCTTACTAACACCTTCTAATACAATAATATTAATACATAATCATAACAATATGCAACAGTCAAATACAGTTCAATGTGAGGACTCAATAATGTTTGCTCCCGGCATGTCCTTCACTTTTCCCAATAGCAGTATCTAACTTTTGCAGTTTTAATCAAGCATATTAATGCATAAAGCATTCTTACCACAAATTCAAAGAAATATGTCACAAATAACGTTGACTGGCAAAAGATATGGCCTCAGTTTTCTCTGCCCTGTCCAGACTGTGAATTTAGTATTTAATTTTACAATTTATCACATCTGCTCTCAAAGTACTTGTTGATATAAAAATTTCTTGTCAAATGGCCACGAGACCCCTAAGCTTTTGGCCAATATCTATTAGAGCTGGCCAATGAAATCAGGACTATACCCAATTTTGAATTTAGTTTTGAAAAAACAAAAACAAAATTCCAAACAAACTATGTGTCTCGTAGTCCATTGGTCAGTCTGCGTTAGTTATGCCAATACAAAAAGATGTTTAGTTTTGGTTAACATTTTCTATCTCCCCTTTTACTCCTATACTCTTATACCACCCAATCGGATTTGAATTATTCCAACGCCTCTTTTTTAAACTTGCGTCCTCAATAACGTTATGTGTGACGAGCAAGAACTACAGTCTGTCCGTCCTAGCGTGCGTAGACATATAGTATTATCTCAATAACTTGGCTAATAATTGGACTACCATATATATTAAAACGTATTATTTCTCAGGAGACACTAAGCTATCCTAATATATGATTTTTATGGTCAGTTTCATTATGGTTTAGATTTTCAGTTTTGTCACTGTCAATCGTCAAATATAACTTTTACACAAGTCGGCCATCTTCCCCCCTCCATTCTCTATCACTTTTTCATTATTCAAATAAACCAACTAGTTTGAGTGACGTCAGAAATACACTACGCGGCGAGAATTTAAACTGTCTGTGTGTTTATATCTGCTGGCTTTGCCCACCGCGTGTCTATAGTAAAGGAACCGCGTGCAGAGCGAAGAGGTTTTTTTTTTCAAAACGTTGGTAGTGTTGGCGTTAATTATCACAGTCGTTTCGTTCTTACACTACTGGAAATTGTCCGAGTTACTACTAATTATAACGTTAAAGTTAAAAGATACGTTAATTCAGAACGTTAGTTTGGTGTCACAGTTCTGGCAGATCGTTAATTATAAGTCTTGCCTCAGTTTCGTGCAGCAGATCGGGCAAGATGTTAAAATTTTAATTGTACGTCTCGAAACCGAAACTAAAAGGCGTGTTGGATTTTACGGCGGGTCATTTTTTTAAGCATTTCCACTGCACAAAAGGCAGCGCTCTACTGGCGTCGAAGATGACAATCGTCAGACACCTGCGGGCGGGTTTATTTATTATCATAGGACTAAAATGTTACTGAATTTAGCGATGATCTCACAGATTTCGCTACACTTACTTATTTACTTACTTAGTCGTTCCTCTTCTACAGTGAGGTGCAGAGGTTTGTAAGAGAGAGGGCCTTAATATTCTATCGGCTTTTTTCCTCCTAGCTTCGTTCCAGTCTAGTCCTCCGTCCTTCACAGATTGTCTAATGTTGTCCTCCCGGCGGACTTCGGGTCGTCCTGGAGGTCTGGATGTCTGGCTCTTAGTTTCCCATGCTTGCCGTGGTAGCCGATCTTTTCCCATTCTGATTCTAATTACCACTCGTGGGTGTGAATCACCCAGACTGATTTCTCAGGCATCAAATCTGGCCGTCCTTTGTGTCGATCGGGCGAGACCGTGCTTACCCAGGTGGTCAGACTGATTCAGTTGATAAACGTATCACCCGCTGAGGTCAGTAATTACACTGTCGGAAAGTCTGGGATCGGCTTCAGAGCACAATGTCAAAGATAAAGTTAGTCTCATAGCAGATACTTCCGTAGTGGAGTGGTGCTTTATAGACTTCCCCCTACTTGGTCCAGCATAAGGAGCAAAATAATGAATGAAAAGGGCAAAAATTATGCCAAATAAAAGCCGTCGAATGGGAGAAAGAGAAAAATGAAGAAAAAAATAGGATACTGCCGGAGTGGCTAAAGGTGTGAGAGAGCCAACAAAAGAACACGTACAGACGTTTTGTCACATTGCCTCATGGTGTTTGGCAAAGCAGTCATTTGTTTGCTGGTGTGAATGATTTAAAATAAAAAAAAATATATATATATATATATATATATATATATATATATATATATATATATATATATATATATATATATATATATATATATATATATATATATATATATATATATATATATATATATATTATTTACTGTATGAATGAATGAATAGTTTTAAAATGTCGTCTACGAAAGCCACGTATTCATCTATCCAAACACATACCATACTTATACATATAATCCCATGTAAGTAGATAATTTTATGCCGTATAACTAGTTTAAAATAAACTGAATTCGGAGTCGGACTTTAAAAATGTCCAGAGCTGAAGACGGAACCGGGCAAATTTTTGGCACACTCCACAACCCTGGTTTAATTAATCATAGACGTTACAGTGTAACGTCATTTGAGTTTAAGTTTACCAACATTATCCAGCGATGACTAATAGTCATATTTTGGATCAGTTATTGGACAGAACATTAATTTTTTTTTTAAAGACATTAAGCCCGTCGGCTAATACTTTCATAGCTTAGTCAGCACGCATAATTGAAATAGTCAATGAAGGCAAATATGTACATACTGCCAAGGCCAGCTTTTTGGGCGGAGAGAGTAGGGCTGTAAAAGAAACCCCATTTTCAAAGTAACAATGTTGTTCTTCTAACATAAAACTGATCGTTTTTCTATATATATACTTCATTACTTTATCAAAAACAGCGCAGTGATTACCCATATGTAATTCTACACGAATAAAGAAAAAAAAAGATATTTAACAGTACGATTTTAGAAACAAATGTATTATGTTTTTGTACAGTCATTTTCTAACGTGAAATAAGTTTCATTTGCGCCTAGGCTTTTTTTTTCAGGATATCCTTATTACCATGTTTGGCTGTCCATGGTATTTTTAACATTTCATGATTATTTCACAAGTTAGAAGGAAGTAATCCACTTTTTGTGGGCATGTTAAGAAAACAGGAAAGCTAGAATATATCGTAACAACGAGTAAGGGAATATATCGTAACAACGAGTAAGGGAATATTCGTAACAACAGGTAAGGGAATATATCGTAACAACGGGTAAGATTGAATTAAAAAGGTATAGGGGAAGATAAAGAGAGCAAATACTGGACACTTTGACAACTTGGCATGGAAAGAAGTCAACAGAAGAATTCATAAATTGTACTGGAGACAGGAAGTTGTGGAGAGACATGATCTCCTACGCCTCTAAGCATGGCACTTGAAGAATAAGAAGAATAAAAAGAAGAAGCTACAGTCACCCGTGTGTTACCGGAGCCTGAAAGTGTAGCAAAGAATAATAACACTGTGACCTGAAGGAGGGTTGGGAATGGGGCAGGTGACACTATCCTGTAGACATTCAAAACCACAAAAACTTCAACAAACATGAGATCAGAAGAAGCCGCTGAAGATAGACATGATAGACATTGAGAAAATCTGTATATAGCATTACCAGACATACCTTGATCTGGAATCCACAGTGCAGGACAGGTAGAAGAAAACTTAAGAATATATGGACAAGAAAACTGAAGACAGACATGAATGGGATGAAGAAAACGTAGCAAGACCTTGAGTTGATGCTACGAATCAGGAAAACTTGGCTTAGGTTTGTTGAAGGCCTATGCTCCTCTTCCCTGTGTATTTTCAAACCCAATTGCTGTGACCTCTCATCGAGTGTATTCAATCTTGCTTTTTGTATTCACATTTTGATATAACTGTCTGTCCCTCCAACTTTGTCTATATTGCCGCCAAGATATGTGAACGATTCTACATTCTTCAAGTTCAACCCTGTTATCATTACCTGCATTTATTCTCATTATTTGTGTCTTTTCCCTGTGCAACAGACTGGGTTATGAGAACATCGACAACACACAACAGAAATGGAATCCAGTGGACTCTGACTAAGCAGTTGGGTGATCTGGATTTTGCTGATGACTTGGCTCTTCTGTCCCATAACCGTAATCAGATGCAGGACAAATTGAACAAGAGATGAGAAGAAGACGATGCCGATGGATACGACACACACTGAGGAAACCTGTTGATAGCATTACAAGGCAGTCCTTGTTCTGGAACCCCCAGGGCAAGAGAGACAAAGAAGCACATGGAGAAGAGAGCTGGAAACAGAGGTGAAAATGATGAGGAGAACGTGGAAAGAACTTGAGATGATGGCACGTGACAGGAGGACTTGGCTGTGTTTGTTGAAGGCCTATGCTCCTTTGGGAGTGGAGGGTTATGATGATGATGGGGATGCTCCTTTGCGAGTTGAAAGAAGAAAGAAGAATGCTACAGTGACCATCATTATGGATATTACAGTGTGATCCAACACGGTTGCATTAAATTGACTCTCTTAAAAGAACACACAGCAATGACTCTCTCAAAAGTACATACAGTACTGATTCTCTTAAAAGTACATTCAGTACTGATTCTCTTAAAAGTACATACAGTGCTGATTCTCTTAAAAGTACATACAGTACTGATTCTCTTAAAAGTACATACAGTACTGATTCTCTTAAAAGTACATACAATACTGAATCTCTTAAAAGTACATACAGTACTTATTCTCTTAAAAGTACATACAGTACTGATTCTCTTAAAAGTACATACAGTACTGATTCTCTTAAAAGTACATACAGTACTGATTCTCTTAAAAGTACATACAGTACTGATTCTCTTAAAAGTACATACAGTACTGATTCTCTTAAAAGTACATACAGTACTGATTCTCTTAAAAGTACATACAGTACGGATTCTCTTAAAAGTACATACAGTACTGATTCTCTTAAAAGTACATACAGTACTGATTCTCTTAAAAGTACATACAGTTCTGATTCTCTTAAAAGTACATACAGTACTGATTCTCTGAAAAGTACATACAGTACTGATTCTCTGAAAAGTACATTCAGTACTGATTCTCTTAAAAGTACATACAGTACTTCACGGCGGGGAACGGGGTGGGGAGCTCCCTCGAACCACTTTGAAAAATCCCTAGTGCCGACTCTACACACTGCATACATTCTAGACTGATACATTGTAGACACAGTTCTGTGTGTTTAAAACTATTCCTGTCATGAATTCACGATGCGAATCATGGGTTTTTATCTGGCTATTGTGCTTGCTTCTCGTAGGTTCGAAACCGGCTCTCGTCACACTCCAGTCTACAAAGCTTTAACAATGTATACTGGACTCTTCTCTGAGATGGAAAGCAAAAGCAGCGAGGAGAGGAACTGGTCGACCTACCTGAAAAAAGCTGAGACGTAGTTTAAGGGGAGGCCTCTACACTTCACTCTCCTATTTGCAGTGTCGGCTACGGGCCCACCGTAACCTGTTTATTTTGTTTTACAGTCAATTTTGTTTTACAGTATTTTGTGTTTGTTGATAATTATTCTATTAAAAATTGTACCTGGTCAGATAGTCTGTCGTATCTCTTAATTGGCCAGCTGCAATTATTACCACAGCGTGCATTTATGTAATTTTTTGCTTTTAAATTCTAAAAGGGTTTTCACAAAGTCGGGCATGGTACAAGAACAAATAACGTTCATTTAAAAGTATCGTTCCATCAGATAGACACAATCATTCATTTTTCCATTTCGCTCGCACTGGAGCACAGAGACGCCACTGCAGCAAGTCTCCTTGCAAGAAGCCTGCATGAGGCATTCACATTTTCTTTTGCTGTAGTTTCTTTAGCTTTTTTTCCATGATGACGTTGCCAGCCTGTCACGGATTGCCTCACCTGCTTTGCAGTAGTGGTCCAACAGTGACCACAACTCAAGAGTGTCAAATATTGGTGTTGCGTGAGAAATTCTCGCAACATCGTTTTGTGAACAATATATATATTTTGTAACGCAAGGGCAACAATTGCTTGAAATTTATATTCACTTTTCATGGTAAGCAGTTGTCTCCTCGCGTTGGTATCGAACGCAGTTAAGTTTGTTATGCGTTCTTGAATCATGTCCATGTATGGTCTGGCTAGGCCGCGTTTCTCAGAAAACGGTTGGCAACCAGTTGGGTCATCCTTATAAGGTAATCATTCTTAAGCTGGTTCTTAGTAAAGGTCCTTGCGTCTTAAGTTGTCTGAACTGTGGTCGGTTTGCGCTGGACTGCGCATGTCTAAGTTTTGGGTCTTTGTCGATCGATTTCCGCCCACCAGTCAGTGAGCGCAGATTTGCAGAGCTAGCAAGACGCCTCAGTGAGAGGGTCTCGGCTATTTTTTTGTTCTGTCAGGAATGTGAAGTCCTCTTAATGGATATTTCGTTTATTCGAGATGATACCTCTAGTGTATTTCCACACGCCGGGAGGCGTAGTATTTCTGTGTATTTCCTGAAGGCAAGGTAAATTAACTTTTCATTAACTTTATCGATTTCTGGTCGTGAGCGACATTTGATTCATAACCTGTCTTCGAAAGTCGTCATCACGAGATGTTTTCTCAGCTCACATGTTGCTGCATTGTACCGCATCGGTTGATGCATGTCCCAAGGACCATTACTTGCTCTTTGCTACATGAACTAGGTTTGAAACCTTTTGTTATCTAGAGGATTTTTTTTTTGAGGACATTATTTATACTTCAGCAGACGTGCCTGTCTTGCTGAAGTCAGATTAAGGAGAGTGAACTGATCTCATACATCTGGTTATCTCCGGGCTGTTATAGAAAAGGATGGAGGTTTCCACCTGACTACATTTACAGCACTTTGAAGTATAAAATGCATATGACTCATTATTGTTATAATGCCGTCTACCGTCCATTACTGTGCTGACTATGTTGCTGTGATAATGACTGTCTGATGTACCTACATATTCGCGTATACATTTTTGTCACTGTGGCGTCCACAATAAATGATACAGAAAAACGTCACCAGCTGTTACAAGCATCATTGACTTTATACGTCGTGAGTTAACTGACGTCCTTGTGTGGATTGCCCTGTTTTTGTATGATCATTGTTTGACTGAACATCATCTGCACACTTCACAAAACCAGACCACGGGCACCATCACTCAACCCATGGTGCACGCATCATTTGGTGGCCATAAGCTGGTTTGATCTGGTACCAGCAAACACGGGGTCCCTTACCCACATCATTTTCAACAAACGGCATCCTTCAAGTCAACACTTCAAAATTTTCAAAGTACTCGGCGTTGCCCGGTAAATGTCAAAATTGCAATTTTTTGACTGAAACATGAATTTGACAGTACCCGGCGTTGTTGCATATTGCCGGATAACACGGACTGCTGTTGTCTTTAACGCAAGTCAAGCAAGTTGCTGCTGTCAAGGTTCCAGTGCTGTCGTTTTTTGAGAAGGTCAAGTGCCGGTTGAAACGGGTTGTTTTCTGAAGAAGGCCAAGAACCGAATCCCATCAATTTACATTTTGGATTAGAAGGTCAAGTGCCGGAACAACTCAACATACAGTATTCCAGAAGCTCTAGTACCATCGTATTAGCAGTGGAAGCAGTTCAGATGTGCCATCATCGTTGGAGCTTCGCTCTCTAGGACGTTGATTGACATCTGTTTTTTTCTGCTGTTCTACGATTGGAAGCCTATAAGTTAAGTGGCCTGTTTGTTCGTAAGCTGTGCCCTTGTACTTCTACTGAGTCTTCTGTGTATCATCTCATTCTATTGTTATATGTTATATGTTTATATGTTATTGGTATATTTATATGTTTATATTTCAGCGGGTTTTCGGTTGGGTGGAGTCTCCCTTAGATCATACCACGTCATAGAGGTCGTCTATTGTGAGCGTTTTCTGTAGGGTGTGCAAATTTCCGATACTGGAATTTGCTAAGCGACTTCTGTTGCTATTTATGTTAGTTGTGATGACATGTGTTAATATTGTTTTCGTTATTATTTCGCATTCTTTAGTTTTGTTTTGATTTGTTTGTATTTGTTAGCCTCCTCTTGACTATAGTTTAGTTTCATACAACATTTTTATTTATACACTGTGGTGTCATGTATTTTGTTTAATTCTATCGCAGATATCGTCACATTTTTTGTGATATTTCTTTAATTTCTGCTTTATTTTTAGTTGATTTCTGCGAACGTTTTTGTATTGTTGCTGATCTTTGTTATTGTTTACATTGTTATTGTTTACATTGTTTACATTTTCAATGTTTACATTCTGCTTGTGTTTACATAGTCATTGTTTACAGTTATAGTAATTAATTAATGGGCTATGCTAATGCACTGTTACTACTACACTGATGATAAATGAATGATGAATAGTGTCATGCACTATTGAATGAGAAGTGCACTTATGATAAAGAATTAATTGTTGACATTTCATATACAAGTTCTTTGATTGGAGACTTGTTTTCCCACAGAGACTGGGATAATATAATGTGATGTGAATATACAAGTGCTTAATTAAGACTTGTTACACTTAGGTTTGAAATAAATTAGTTAATTATTTCAGGTTTTTGGACTCATATGTTAGACAACATGTCTACACTTGAGTACTTTATTGAACAGGGTAAATCCCTTGGAAAGACTGATGATAAGTTGGAAGAGTATGCTACTGCTCTATATAACAAAGCGCTGAAGTCTGAGGAAAAAAGACAGAAAGCAGAAGCTGAGCAGAAAAAGATAGATTCTGAGAATCTGAGACTGCAGATGCAGGCAGATGAAAGAAAATTCCAAATGGAAATGGAAAAACTAAAAAGGGAATCAGAAGCTGAGGAGAGAAAACTCCAGCTACAACTAGAAGCTGAAAGACTTCAAAAAGAGGCTGAAAATAAAAGACTTGAAAAAGAAGCTGAGAATAAAAGACTGGAGAAAGAAGCTGAAAATAAAAGACTTGAGAAAGAGGCTGAAAATAAGAGACTACAGGCTGAGGCTGAAGAGAAAAAGTTACAAAGAGAGGCTGAGGCTGAGGAAAGAAGATTACAGAGAGAGTCTGATGAGAGGAAAGAAAAAGCAAAAATGGAACATGAAGAAAAACTCTTAGCTTTAGAGTTGGAGAAGTTAAAATTGACGAGCATGAGTAATGCTAATGATGCAAACAAGAGTTCATCTTCTGATAAGTCTAATAATGATACTTTTAAGATTAAGTTACCAACATTTAATCCTTCCAGTGATGACATAATGTTCTATCTGGACAGATTTGAACAAGCATGTAAAGCTCATAACATAGACAAAGCAAAATATGTTTATCAGTTGTCAGGGATACTGACAGGTAAAGCTCTAAGTATGTTAAATATGGTGGATGAACCTGACAAGAACAATTATGAGGTTGTCAGGGCCGCTTTGTTAAAGAAATATCAGCTTAACGAAGACGGCTATCGTCTACAATTTAAAAACATGTTGCCTGAAACTGGAGTTGAATTCTCCGAGTTTATTGCAAGAATACGCATTACTTTTTCACGATGGGTTGAACTATCTAAGACGGAAAAAACTTATGAAGCACTTATGGACTTAATACTTAGAGACAAAGTCATGTCTTCTGTCAATGAGTCTTTCCTTGCTTTCCTTCATGAACGTAAACCTAAAACAATAAAAGAAATGGAAGATTTCTGTTGCCAGTATGTAACTGCGCACCCACACATAACCATTAGTAACTCTAAGGTGAAAGAAGGTTTACCAGTTGCTTCGGCAGCACCGTATGGTCAAAACTTTGCTCGTAGATCCCAACAAAATTTTGATAGAAAGGGTAACGGTAATTACTTTCAAAATCATGGAAATCAATTTCATGGTGATTCTTCTTCGAAGAATTGGAGACAACCTGATAGTGCTCGTTACTATCACCCTAATAATTATAGACATTTCAAAAGAGGATATGGTAATAGAGGTTATTCCTGCCGAAGACCTCAAAACCAAACAAATAGATGTTCGCATCAATGTGGACATGATAGTAATCGTGGAAACTGGAATTCGAACCATGATAACAATTACAATAGAGACAACAATAACTTCAGAGATAATAATAACTCTGATAACTTCAGAGGTAATAATAGTCGGGGTAGATCTCAACACAAAAAAAAGAGATATCAGCAGGCTAATTCTGTACAACAGGAAACTCAGGGAGCCTGTAATCAGGTTGTTGATAATAAAAACTTTGACGCCGTCACTGGTTCTGCTTTTGACTTTGAGAGAGCAAACAAATGCCCCCAATGCAGTACTTTATTCGAACCGGGTACCATAACTACTTTGAGTTGTGGTCACCCTCTTCCCGCTCTTCCTGCTGCTGTTGCGCATGACGGGAGGGGTTCTTTAATCCTACATAAGGGTCTTGTTAATGATACTCCGGTCTCACTACTTTTCGATTCCGGATGCACCACTATTGGTGTTAGACAATCGCTTGTAGATCCATCTTGTGCTACAGGAAAGGTTATTAAATGTGTCACATTTGGCGGCACTCTAGAAAAATATCCTACTGCTGTAATTCGCATTGCCACTCCTTTCTTTACTGGAGATGTGCATGCTTGTCTCTTACCTAATCCTATTGCGGACCTTATTATTGGTCGTATTCACGGAGTTAGGGAGTGTACCCCACAGCAGATTGCTGCTTGGGAAGATAATAACATGCAAGCTACAAATGCAGTGGTTACAAGAGCACAAGCTCTACAAAAACCCGAAACTTCACTGAATGGTGATAATGAAGTTGATAGCCAAGATAGTCACTTAGTGATCACTCGTGACTCTTTCATAAAATTGCAAGAAGAAGATCCTTCTTTAAAAAAATTCTTCATTCTTGCGAAGAAAGGTGATCCGAATCAGGATACAAATAGAAAATCTTGGATTGCAATGAGAAACGGCGTACTTGTACGTATGGTACAAGATTCGACTACGTCGGCACATTCGCAAATTCTTGTTCCCAAGAGCATGAGAGTGCAAATATTACAACATGCTCATGACTCGCAATGTGCTGGACATATGGGTTTTTCCCGTACGAAGTCGAGAGTCCTTGCGGCTTTCTTTTGGCCTTTTGTCAACAAGGACATTCGTATTTACTGCCGATCATGCAAGGTATGTCAGGAGGTCAAATCTAGAGGACCACGACATGCTGCGCCTATCCAGGCTGCTGACATTCCTATTCGGCCGTTTCAGAAAATGGCCATAGATATTATTGGCCCTTTTAAGGTCAAGTCGGCCAGAGGACATCAGTTTATCCTTACATGTGTCGATATGTGCACACGTTGGCCAGAGGCTATTCCTCTTAAGAGCATATCTACTACAGATATCGCAGATGCTCTTTGGTTGATATTTTCTCGCTTGGGGTTCCCCAGAGAAAATTTGTCAGACCATGGCACTCAACTCATATCTGACACTATGTCACAGGTAATGTCTACCTTACATATTGAACGATCTCTCAGTAGTATCTATCATCCTATGTCTAATGGGTTAGTTGAGCGTCTGAATAGAACGCTCAAGACTTTGCTTGGTAAGATAACTGAAGATCATCCTCAAGATTGGGACAGGGTTTTACCCGCGGCTCTCTTTGCCTATAGAGAAGTCCCAAATGAACACACAGGGTTTTCTCCCTTCGAACTTGTCTTTGGCGCGCGTCCGCGCGGCCCTATGTCTGTATTAACACGATCTCATCACTGCCGATGATATTAGCGATGAAACTCAATCCTCATATGAGTATGTCATTGCTCTGAGGCAAAAGATCATTGAGGCATGTAAATTAGCAACTGCTTCATCAGAAATTGCTAAAGAAAAGGCAAGGCAGTTTGCTAACAAAAATAGATGTCTACGACAACTTTGTCCAGGTGACAAAGCATTCGTCCTACTCCCCAGTAGGGAAAATAGACTTCTTATTGCATGGAAAGGTCCGTATGCAATAGTCTCTCGGATTTCTGATGTCGACTATGTGGTCGATATCGATGGAAAGCATAAAACTTTCCACATAAACATGCTTTCGGAATTTCACGAACGTCCGGACTATTTGCTGCCTATTTTCCAGGCAACGGATGATGCTCCTGCACCTCATGGTCATTACTCATCCCTGTCTGTCATACAGGATGAGGAATCTACTTTCTCTGATGTCAATCTTCCCCTTCCAGTGGTTCCACTACATTCCACGGAATCTTGGAAAAACGTTTCTGTTTCTCCAAATCTTTCTGGTGACGAACATCGACAAGTCTCGTCGATGTTACAAACATTTCAGGATGTTCTCACTGACATTCCTGGACACACAGATGTCATAGAACATGACATAATTCTTACCGACAGTAATCCTATTAGGGTTAGGCCTTATCCTATCCCTATACACTTTCAGTCGCAAGTGGAAAAGGAATTGGATGAAATGATTCAATTAAATATAATTGAACCATCGACTTCACCATATTCTTCTTCCATGGTTATTGTCCGGAAGAAAGATAAGAACATACGAATTTGCGTTGATTATCGCAAATTGAATCAGGTCACAAAGTTCGATGCTGAACCGATGCCTTTGTTAGAAGATCTACTGATTAGACTTTCTAATTCTAGATTCTTCACTAAACTTGACTTGTCTAAAGGTTATTGGCAAGTGCCTTTAGCAGAGCATGCCAAACCTCTTACTGCTTTTTCTACACCTAGGGGTCTATTTCAATGGAATGTTATGCCTTTCGGTCTTATGAACGCCCCTGCTACTTTCGTTCGCATGATGCGTCGAATTCTGTCACATCGTTCGGATGTCATCGCATACTTAGATGATATCTGTCTCTTCAGTGATACCTGGGAAGATCACTATTTAGGTTTATATGACTTACTGTCCACTCTACGTGAGAATAATTTGACAGCAAACCTTCTAAAGCTTTTGTTGGTTTTGGTGAAATCTCTTTCCTGGGTCATCGTGTTGGTCATGGTCTCTTGAAGACAGAAGACCACAATACTTCCAAAATACTGAACATTTCTGTTCCTAAAACGAAGAAACAAGTTAGGAGTCTCTTAGGTTTAATTCAATTTTATGGGAGATTTATTCCAAATTTATCTTCGATCATGGCACCTCTCTCAACATTGTTGAAGAAAGGTTCGCCTAATCTGGTCCGTTGGTCTGAAGAATGCCAATCTTCCCTAGACCAAATCAAGAATATATTTTCATCTCCTCCCATCCTAAGATTACCTACTCTTGATAGGACTTTTGTTCTTCGGAGTGATGCTTCATCCACTGGGATTGGAGCAGCACTTATGCAAGAATATGCAAATACTCTGCATCCTGTTATGTACATTTCTAGAAAACTAAATGCGGCAGAGAGGAACTACTCGGTTTTAGACCGTGAGTTGTTAGCTATGGTTTGGTCAATTCTCAAACTACAAAGATTCCTCCTGGGCGCACATTTCATTCTAGAGACTGATCAAAAAGCTCTTACAGCTATTCAGACTAAGAATTTGAAGAGTTCGAGATCCACTCGATATGCTATTGCTCTTCAACCTTTTTACTTCACGGTACGAGCTATCCGTGGTGCGGATAATGTGATGGCTGACATTTTGTCTAGATGCCCACATGATTCCAACTAATAATTCTGTCCTATATTTCTATATATTACAGAGTCATAACACACCTATATTACTACAATAGATTAGCACATCTGTACTCACTTTATATGTACACACTATCGTGCTTTGTCATCATCTTCTTCTGTTTTGTTTTTTAAGATGATAGAGGAAGACTGGGTAGTTAATATAAGGGCCGTAAGTTTACTAAACAGCCACAATTATTAATAATGTATTGTACCTTATGAAGCATATTAGTTGTTAATCAGCGTTATATTGCTTGTACTTTCTCAGAATTTCATTGATGAGCTGAGGACTTACCTTACTATTATCAAGCATGACGAACTCTAGATTGTGTACTTACCCTCGGAATGCCAGACTTACCCCTCGGAATGCCCAGAGATTTAGTTATGGGGTCATTTGGATCGTCTTTATGTACTTTAATTTAATTTTACTATGTACTAATGTCATTACATGTCAAATAATGTACTATTTAAATTTTTTTTCTATCAGATTTGTACATCCATTTTTTAAAGACAATATTAGAGTATGCTATTTAATGATGATTATGGTAACTTGCATACGTATATTGTGTTTACATGCTAGCGTGATGTGTGTTGGTGACACCTCCCCGATATGAATAATTTTTTGAGACATATTTATTTTTCTGTTGAGGTATATCCTCACCAGACACTCTATATTTAGCCTCATGTTTGGCAATTTAATTAATTATCCGCGCATAATTCGTGCGTTTTCAGCCGCTTATCGCATGCTCTTGGATATTTAAAAAAAAAATATGTTCCACATTTTTTTTTTATCGGGAGGTGGTGGTGATATGTTGCGTGAGAAATTCTCGCAACATCGTTTTGTGAACAATATATATATTTTGTAACGCAAGGGCAACAATTGCTTGAAATTTATATTCACTTTTCATGGTAAGCAGTTGTCTCCTCGCGTTGGTATCGAACGCAGTTAAGTTTGTTATGCGTTCTTGAATCATGTCCATGTATGGTCTGGCTAGGCCGCGTTTCTCAGAAAACGGTTGGCAACCAGTTGGGTCATCCTTATAAGGTAATCATTCTTAAGCTGGTTCTTAGTAAAGGTCCTTGCGTCTTAAGTTGTCTGAACTGTGGTCGGTTTGCGCTGGACTGCGCATGTCTAAGTTTTGGGTCTTTGTCGATCGATTTCCGCCCACCAGTCAGTGAGCGCAGATTTGCAGAGCTAGCAAGACGCCTCAGTGAGAGGGTCTCGGCTATTTTTTGTTCTGTCAGGAATGTGAAGTCCTCTTAATGGATATTTCGTTTATTCGAGATGATACCTCTAGTGTATTTCCACACGCCGGGAGGCGTAGTATTTCTGTGTATTTCCTGAATTAACTTTTCATTAACTTTATCGATTTCTGGTCGTGAGCGACATTTGATTCATAACCTGTCTTCGAAAGTCGTCATCACGAGATGTTTTCTCAGCTCACATGTTGCTGCATTGTACCGCATCGGTTGATGCATGTCCCAAGGACCATTACTTGCTCTTTGCTACATGAACTAGGTTTGAAACCTTTTGTTATCTAGAGGATTTTTTGAGGACATTATTTATACTTCAGCAGACGTGCCTGTCTTGCTGAAGTCAGATTAAGGAGAGTGAACTGATCTCATACATCTGGTTATCTCCGGGCTGTTATAGAAAAGGATGGAGGTTTCCACCTGACTACATTTACAGCACTTTGAAGTATAAAATGCATATGACTCATTATTGTTATAATGCCGTCTACCGTCCATTACTGTGCTGACTATGTTGCTGTGATAATGACTGTCTGATGTACCTACATATTCGCGTATACATTTTTGTCACTGTGGCGTCCACAATAAATGATACAGAAAAACGTCACCAGCTGTTACAAGCATCATTGACTTTATACGTCGTGAGTTAACTGACGTCCTTGTGTGGATTGCCCTGTTTTTGTATGATCATTGTTTGACTGAACATCATCTGCACACTTCACAAAACCAGACCACGGGCACCATCACTCAACCCATGGTGCACGCATCAATTGGCTTCCAAGTTATCTACCTGCGCGCAAGATTACTCTTGGCAGAGATGTAGATAGAATATTAATGACACTTCTACTATTATTGTTTAGTTTTTAAAACAACATGTAACAATTTTAATAATGCATTAGTTTTTAACAGTTAAAATTAATATGGCAAATTTAGTGAAATTTAGGTAAAAGTTTTCGTCACGGAGACGTAGGTGAGGATTTATCAAAAATCCGTTGCTTTCACCTATTTTACAAGAAACTTAACTCTAGATGTGTCCTGCAGCTGTGGTTCATCAATTCTGTGATGACGAAAGCCTTCTCCACACTCTCTTCCACTGTAGGCGGTTAGGGCGGATGCTTGTCTCTCACACTAGCGGCGTTAGTACCAGTAATCGTCTGATGGCTTGTAACCACGAACTTTAGAAAAATAGAAAAACAAATGCCTTCTGCTAAGTACATTTGTTTGGAGCATTCTAACAGGCTCACGTTCCCGTTGTCCGCCCACCAATGTTAAATTCTCAGAAAAATTTAATTCTAGAGCACGCACAACTTAACTCCGAGAAGATGGTTAAAATTCACCAATATTACTCTGAGGATTAACGGGCAAAATGTGTCTGGACAGTGAGAATATGATTTATGCCTGAACTAACATTACCGAGTTAAGTACATCTCAAAAATGATATGCTATACTTGAAGTACACAAGATGTAATCATCACTCATTACTGCTCCAGTCGGAGTCCTGGGGGGTCACCTCTGCTGTTGGGTTTCCGTATAACTAGTCAGAAACAATCACCTGCTCTTGCTGTAGTTGTTCATGAATATACAGTTTTCATGTGTTGAGGTTGCCAGCCTCTTATATAACCAAGCAAGAAACCTGTAAAATTTACATAAGTAAATAAATTGTTTACACTTACCCAAAAATTTTGGGAATACACAATCTCCTTGCACAGATTTAGACTGGACACAGCTCTGCATTAGATGCTTCGAATCACTTAGGTCTGGAAATTAGAGTTAATTTCTCTGACAGCGGGTGTTGTGCAATATTACTGGCCTGGGAAAACGTTTGTTTAATTCCTCTATGACTTGGTCTTGGAAATTAGAGTTAACTCCTCTGAAGGCGGGTTTTGTGCGAAATCACTGGCCTGGGAAAACTTTTGTTTAATTCATCTATGACTTGTGATCAAATTCCTAAGTTTCCAGTCTTGTATTACAAATGCGGGTTGACTTGTTAATTCCTAAGTTGCCCAAAACTCGATCTATTACTTATAGTTGAGGAATTTATAAGTCCAATGTCTCCTTTATCTTTCTGACTTTGAGGAGTCGCTAGTCTGACGTTTGCGCTGCAGTGTGTGTACTCACTTTGATTTCACTACATTATATCTCACAATCCTTAGTTCAATTTCCAGCTGTGTTTCCGCCTAATTCTCCAATGAGATACATTGTATATTGCGGCCTATCAAATCAACCAATCCAATCGAATCTCGTTCAGCACTGCGTGAGTAGGGGTGTTTCAAATTCACTAAATACCTTCACGTGTTTCAAAACATTAGATTTAATATCTACGCGTGACCTCTTCATATCGTTGCGTTAGACTTTCGCCGGCATCTTGTGCTATCTTCACAAACAAATATTGTGCACTGATACTGCCCCGATGCAATCGTCTGCAAATCTTGTGTTTCCAGACAGATTTATCTGTAATCTCGATGAAGAACGTACATCGGAAGCGATTACCTCATTATCTCCCGTCTTGTGCAAACGTAGGGGTAGTCGCCAGTTAGCTGAGGTCAAATGTTGGACGGTCACGTTCAAAGGGGTCAGCCGGCTTATGTGATAACTTATAATCGGCTAGCCGGTCTAATTACC
The DNA here is from genome assembly GCA_024509875.1 of Oreohelix idahoensis. Lineage (NCBI taxonomy): Eukaryota > Metazoa > Mollusca > Gastropoda > Stylommatophora > Oreohelicidae > Oreohelix > Oreohelix idahoensis. The sequence continues at coordinate 205,576 of JAMPIV010005276.1, read as the reverse complement.
TGGCGGAACGTGAACACGTCTGGGATGGTAAACAAGATAAAGACAGTCCCCTAGCCGATACTTCCGTAGGGGAGTGGAGTGTTAGAGACTTTCCCCCACTAGGTTCAGCATAGAGAGTAAATAATGATGAATAAAATATGCCACATAATAATGACAGGGGAGAGATCAATAAGGAAATACCACTATCACGGGACTGTAATGCAATCCTGCCGGAGTGGACTTGAGATCGCACAACCGTATCGTCACACTGCCACATGCACAACAACATATTAGTACTGACTCTTTTGTACTTTGTTATATTATTACTTTTTTTCATGTCATGTACGACATGCACGAGGGAGCAGTGATCATGTTCTTTTCTTGTATCATAATAGACCCACAAGAATTACACAGGGTTAGATGCACGAAATATGACCTGCCAATTTACAGGAAGACACGGAAAGACCTTAAGCTGATGGCACATGACAGGATGACTTAATACACGTTTAATAAGGATCTATGTTTCTTTATTAGCTCAAAGGTGATAGAAGGAAAAGAAGAAATTAAAAAAAAAAATTTCTGTACATTTAAAATTCAACTTCTTTGTATCGCTTTTTACACATCTGAGCTGGTAAGCCTAAAACCGTGATCGAAATAGATTGAAGAGGTGTTCAAGATCTTCCACTGAAGAAATTAACGATTTTAAATATGATGAGAATTTCACAATGTTGAATATTACACGACGTAGAAAATCATAATTATGGTAACTTTCGTATGAAACTATCTCTGTGAGTTATTTTGAGCAAAGAAATATGATTTTCTGTTAAAAAATTTAGTTCAATTACCGTAATTTCACGCCATATAAGACGCACTTTTTAAGATTCAAATAATCATCTTTTGTCTTATAAGGTGATGACTATGGCTATCATAAACTAATGTGTTTTTATCTTTTCTCTTTCCATAAATTTCAGGTTTGGTTTTGTTATCTTTTTTATTTTACTAGTAATTATATATATACATATAAAGCTCTTTCTAAGACATTCTAATAAATTAGGGATAAATGTAACTTCGGAAAAATAACAAGCCATGTGGATCTGTACCGTAATGAATTCTTTTTTTTTTTTAACGTACGCCCGCTATTACTCGAGGCGAGAATCTCCGGTTAGTATATCCAACCTAAGACTGATTTTTACGTGAGTATCCCTTTTTTCCCTGTACAATGACAGGTGTCCACTCGCCATTCAGGCAGATACTCGCCGTCTTCGGAGGGTACCCATTAGAGCTTGGTCGGCTCAGGAGCCGTTCAGGTTATTCCAGTCCCTGGTCGACGACACTTCTTCAAATATCTTCGCCAGGGCTCGAATTAATCCAGTCCCTGTTGACGACACTCTTCAAATGAGGCAAAACAGGGCTTGAACCTGGACCACCCGATCGGCAGCACAGTGTGGTAACCATTAATGAATTAAAAGCTTTGGGATATGTGCAGTAAAATGCTTTCGGTTAAAAACGAATAAAATCAATATTATATGTAAAATATAACAATCAGTTATATTTGTAATGTATTGTTATTATTATTTTCAAAAAACATCTCGGTAATATTACCGTGTTAAGAAGACATCTGCGGAAAGGGCATCGTTCTGGCTGTGGAACAATCGCAACGGGCTATAGAACAAGGGACATAAATTTGTTATCAACATAAGAGTTAATTTCACAATTGCCTCCAACAGGCAGAAAATAGGAATGAAGTTGAAAGCTGCACCAAGGTGGAGTGGGTTCAATTCTCTGCACAAGTCAACAGGTGGCTGACACTGGGGAGTCATGATCCAAGTGGGCTCGCCCTCCGTAGAGTGTAAAGGAGATTTAGGGGCTGATACACTTGAGCGACGGGGTGATTACTTCTCATGATCAGATTCTCTCCTGTATAGCCCTGTATAGAGTTTCCTATCATTATCATTATTTTCCATTTCGCTCCTTCCGGAGCACCATAGCAGGAAGGCAGCATTAAAGATACACATGCTGTAACAATGTCTTTTACTTGATGAGATTGCCAACCTCATTAATCGCCTTGTACGACATGCCTGAGGTAACAATATCCCGATTCCTTCTTTGTCACATCAGAGACACACTGGAACTACATAGTAAAATTATAAGTGTGTCTTAGAACACTAGTGCGTCTTAGAACCCCAGTGCGTCTTAGAACCTTGGTGCGTCTTAGAATCCCGGTGCGTCTTACAACCTTGGTGCGTTTTAGAACCTTGGTGCGTCTTAGAACCTTGGTGCGTCTTAGAACCCCAATGCGTTTTAGAACTTTGGAGCGTCTTAGAATCCCGGGGCGTCTTAGAACCTGTGTGCGTCTTATAACCTTGGTGCGTCTTAGAACCTTGCTGCGTCAGAACCTTGGTGCGTCTCAGAACTCCGGTGCATCTTAGAACCTTTGTGCGTCTTTGAACCTCAGTGCGTCTTAGAACCTTGGTGCATCTTAGAACCTTGGTGCATCTTAGAACCCCAGTGCGTCTTAGAACCTTGGTGCATCTTAGAGCCTTGGTGCGTCTTAGAACCTTGGTGCATCTTAGAACAGTTGTGCGTCTTAGAACACCAGTGCGTCTTAGAACCCTGGTGTGTCTTAGAACCTTGGTGCGTCTTAGAACCTCGATGCGTCTTAGAACCGTGGTGCGTCTTAGAAGCAAAGTGCGGTTTAGAACCTTGGTGCGTCTTAGAACCTTGGTGCGTCTTAGAGCCCCAGTACTTCTCTCTTAGAACCTTGGTGCATCTTAGAGTCTTGGTGCATCTTAGAACCCAGGTGCTTCTTAGAACTTTTGTGCGTCTTTGAACCGTGGTGCGTCTTAGAACCCTGGTGCGTCTTAGAACCTTGGTACACCTTAGAACCCCGGTGCGTTTTAGAACCTTGGTGCATCTTAGAACCCTGGTGCGGCTTAGAACCCTAGTGCGTTTTGAACCTCGGTGCGTCTTAGAACCTTGGTGCGTCTTAGAACCCTGGTGCGTCTTAGAACACCAGTGTATCTTACAACCTTAGCGCCTCTCAGAATCTTGGTGCATTTTAGAACCCCGGTGCATCTTAGAACCTTGGTGCTTCTTAGAACCCCGGTGCGTCTTACGCAGAGGTAAATATAGTAATCAATTCTTCACTAATGTGAACAAGTTTGTGGATACCTTGTTGTTGCGTCGTGCATATTTATACTGTTGTCACACACGACTTTCCTCTCTAGCACTGGGTAAACATACATGTTTACTAAATGTCTTTATTTAGCCATTGACGTTATGGGTACACCAGGATTAATGTAAAAAAGGTAAAGGTAAAGGAACCCGTTACACGCCCATTGAGGCATATTGGGAATATGGTGTTAGGCCCATATTATCTTGACCGTCGGCACACAAGGGGTGATGTGGTCGGCATCATCGATGATGAGATTGCCAACCTCATTAATCGCCTTGTACGACATGCCTGAGGTAACAATATCCCGATTCCTTCTTTGTCACATCAGAGGATTAATGTGCTATGTTATAATTCTCTGGTACTCGTTCATTAATCAGCTGTAGCTTGTGCAATTCGATAGCTATTTTGTTGCACTGGATAACGAAGACGTAGACAAAGACTGAAATGATATTGATTTAATTGATAATAATTCATAACCATCAAGTTTGTCATTTTGGCCAGATATTTCCCCCCAAAACAGGCACATTCCATCTTTTTTTGTGTGTGTCAGCTTATATTTCAGATTTACTTATTACTTAGTCGTTACTCTTCTACTGTGAGGTGTAGAGGTTTGAAAGAGAGAACGAACGAACGAACGAACTTTATTTTCGAAGGGTAAAGAATTGGGCGCGCAGGCCCGTCTAACATTCTGCCCTTCCACTCTCATTAATCTTGCATACTATATCCTTTCATTCCCACATGATGCTTTAAGCATTAATTTAAAGGCACGCAACATTATAAAGTTACCATAACAGCATTCATTTACATTATGCAATCATAATTTTAAAAAAATGAGTAGGTTTTTTTTTTAAACAAACAAGCTAGTAATTGGGGGAAAAAAGTAGTAATAAAATAAATAAAACAATAAATAAAAATAAATAAGCACACCATACTATCCTACCGGCTGTCTTCCTATTGGTCTGGTTCCATTCTAGTCCTCGGTCCTTCAGAGGTTGCCTGATGTTGTCATCCCAGCGGACTCTGGGTCGTCCTGGAGGTCTGAATCCCTGACTCAGCCTCTCATACTTGCCGTGGCAGCCGATCTTCTCCTATTCTGCAGACGTGGCCAAACCATCGTAGTTGGGACTGTTCTAATTGAGTCTGCAGGGGCTGGGTCTTTAGGCCTTGACGTATAATTTGTTTGCGGACCATGTTTCTTCTTTTTAGTTCAACCACCTTTCTCAGATACCTCATTTCTGAGGTTTGAATCTGGCTTTTGTGTGTTATAGTCATTGCCCATGACTTGTATCCATACGTCAAGACTGGGACATAGGTGGAGCGGTATACAACCATCTTCCTAATTCAGATTTCATCACTTTATTGTAGACTATCTAAAACATGAGCCAGTGGAACAAGAGATGGGAAGAAGACGTTGGTGATGGATAGGACACATATTGGGGAAATCTGTTGATAGCATGAGAAAGTAGTCCTTGTTCTGGAACCTGTATGGTAAGAGAGGCACAGGTAGACTGAAAAACACATAGAGAAGAGAACTGGCAATAGAAGAGAAAATGATGAGCAGAACGTGGAAAGAGCTTGAGCTGATGTCACGTGACATGAGGAGTTGGCATGTGTTTGTTAAAAGTCTATGCTCCTTAAGGAGCTAAAGGGCATTAATTAATTTATTGAATTAGATTTGATTCTCGTACTTCAAAACTTTAAAAGAAATCATTGTACATTGAAATACAGCTTTAAAATCCAATATTGCCGCCGGTTCCGTGGGAACGAATGCGTTGTATCATCACTTGCTTTGTTATCCCCAGATAACTGTGACGGTATTGCCTTTCCTGCTTTGCAGTAGTGGTCCGACAGTGGCCAAAACTCAAGAGTATCAAATATAGGCTTCAATGGAGTCTATTTTTATACACGATTACTCTTGGCAGAAATGTAGATAGAAGAGTAGTAAAGCTTCTATCACATGGGAGTCTTCATAAGATATTCAGGTAAGCGAAAACAATGCTGGCTGTCGCTAAGCACGTTAATTCTATAATCTGCCGACACTTTTATGAAGAATTTAGCAATGGTTTATTATAGCTCGTTAAGCCCCCACCTCTGAGTCAATCAGTGGAATTTATTATTATTATATATATATATATATATATATATATATATATATCTATATATATATATATATATATATAGAGATATATATATATATATATATATATATATATATATATATATATATATATATACAGGGTGTCCATAAAGTCTCTTTACAATTTAACAAATTTATTACAAAGGCAATTGATGAGATATCTTAATCAGATTTGTTCTATGTACTCAGTGGTTATCGAAGTTTTTAATCACATACCTTTATCGTATTTCAGGTACCCTGTTGACGAAAGAGGTACTGTTAAATGAACCCCTACAAAAATGGCTACTCCTCAACAGAAGGCACAATGTGTATCATGGTTTATTGAAACAAAATCGGATAGGCAGACTCAGCGAAACTACAGAACTAAGTATGGAAGAGATCCACCGTCACGTCCGTCAATTCGTGCATGGCACAAGAAATTTATGGAGACACTCCTCCCTTTATCCAACACTGTCCCTGTCGGAATTTCGGTGGATCTCTTCCACAAATCTGATTAAGATATCTCATCAATTGCCTTTGTAATAAATTTGTTAAATTGTAAAGAGACTTTATGGACACCCTGTATATATATATATATATATATATATATATATATATATATATATATATACACATATATCTATATATATATATATATATATATATATATATATATATATATATATATATATAGAAACAAAGAGCCAGGGATCCAGCCCTCCAGCCCGACCCAGAGTCCGCTGGGAGGACAACATTAGACAATCTTTGAAGGACCGAGGACTAGAATGGAACCAGGCCAGGAGGAAGACAGCTGATAGAATGGTCTGGCGCTCTCTCTTCCAAACCTCTACACCTCACGGTAGAAGGGGAACGACTAAGTAAGTAAGTAAGTATATATATATATATATATATATATATATATATATATATATATATATATATATATATATATATATATATATATATATATATATATATATATATATATATATATATATAGCTCTGTTTAGAGTGTGTGTTTACCAACTTCGACTGAGACAAACATGTAGTACATTTAAAATGATTAAATCAAATTTAAATTTGTAACATTACAAATAACAAAATTTAATAACCACTTTAAGTTTTAACAGTTGGAAAATAAATTGAATAGTTATGGACAAGGTTTCATCACTTGATTGGGATTTAAATGAATAAAGGAGGTCACTTTTGGCAGCGGATATTTTCACTTTGGTGCCAATGATAGTTTCTTCTCCCGCTGGGTCAGTTCCTTTCACTCTGCTGTCGCTTGTCTCTGGTCAAAGTTCAGGCGCCGCACGTTCCCAGAACGTTCAAGGAGTAACGGCTAAGTTGGTCCTGCGTCTATCTCTAAGACCCTCTTATGATGGCGTCTAGCAACACGTCAGTCCACTTCTACCTTCACTTGGTTCCAGAGATAGTACTTTCTGCTGGTACCACCAATAAGCCAATCCTGGCTACAGACTTGTTTGCTCAGATGAATAAAAGGGACGAATTGTTCTCTTACACGCATCGGGGATGTTATTAATTTTACAATAGATTGCCCATTCTGACTCCGTGTTTTTTCAGTTTCTTATTCCCGGTGTTCCTTATTAAAATTTGAAAGAGATTTCCTGTGCCTTGTAAGTCTTATCTGGTTCTCCAATTAATAGGTCCGGTTAACAAAAAGGAATTATGAATCTAGTCTTCACTCTGGCGAGGTCTGAGGTCTTGGCGAGCTTGAAATTCACAGTGAGATAAAACTGCGAAATTGCCAGCCTATATTCCCCCTCAATGTTGTTATGAATCTAATCAGAAAGATCCAATCATTTCAAACATGTCGGGTGTGGTACTTTCAAAATATTTCCTACATGGAAAAATTTTGCATAAAGTCACGTCTCCCATATATGGTAATATGATGTCTTGCATACACTCTCACAAACACATTTGTAGACTCATATTGTCTAAAATGTAATAAATACATGATTACTTTTAAACAAGTGACCGGAAACAATTATATCACACTTGTCTGCCCACAGGTGTCACACAGACAATGATCTCGTTATCTGTCATATGAGTATGCAAACTCCGTGTCTTATCGGAGATTTAATCTGATAGCGCTGACCGAAGTACGTGTTAATCTGCCGCGCCTATAACCACAAATCTGGGTAGCACTCCTTGCAAATGTGATATTTATCACCTACAGGGTGATTTGATAAAATCAAATATCTGCTACTTAGCAGAAAAATAACGAAGAAAGAAAGAAATAAAGAAAAGTGCGATAATTGACAGCACCTAATAAAAATCAGTACCACAAATGTACCGATATTCGACCTAGTCGGTTATATTAGGGCGCATGTCCAAACATAAAAGACCTTCAGGTCTTGAATGAGATTGAAATGAATATATACCATTTAAATTAAGAGGCTTACGACTCCTCTTTTATCACTACTCACATAGATGCCATTTAAATTAATTTTTAAAAATAGTATATATAATAATATATTACATTTTAAAAGTTTTAGAGATTAAAAAGTGCCACAATACAGAGAGACGCTGAGCGCATAACTGCTGTAAACAGACGAAATTACGGACAATAAAGTGGTGCTCGAAACCATTCTCGGACTTAGCTCATGAGCGCGTCATGCCGAAAAACAGTATTAGCGGAACGTTGAAAAGCAATGCCATACTGTACAAGTTGTCTGAGTTACCAAGGATGAATATTAAAATTCCACAAACAATATAAACGACCTTATAAAGGGATGGATGAAACAGTTGGAAGAACCCAGCATCCAAGCTCCATAGTGTTGTCGTGTAGACTTAGAAAGCGGAAGAAGGTAAAAAAATTATAAAAGGTAGCAGGTAAAGGCAGTCCTAAAGCATATACCTCTGTAGGGGAGTGAAGTGTTATAGACTTCCCTATATTAGAGCTGGGGTGAGCAGTTCCCTTCCTCTCTGCAATTGCCTTTCCTACCCCAAGAACAGAGTCAGGTACCCATGTACAGCTGGGTAGACTGGGGAGTGAGGCTGCCGTGTTTTCCAGCCCTGCTCCTTTGCCGCGATACCCCAGCGCTGTAACAATTTGGCCAGACCATACATCATTTTTTTTTTCAATTACATCTTTAAGCCGGAGAGTCGACACATCCTAAAGGCATTCCAGCGGCCACTATTAAATCAGCTGACGAAACTTCTACTAAGATACAAAACAAATTCTTGTGCAAAGCCTGGAAAACACTAAATGTAGAATGGAAGACAGAAGTCTAGCCCAGCTGCCAACAGGAAAGTTATACACGAGTGCAGACATTACATTGGAACACGGCAGTCATGAGTGCCGGAGACAATTCTAAAATGGATCATGCTAGAGAGACTGGAAAAGCCTTAGGTACACAACAGGAGGAACAGGCAGCGTTGTCATCAAAACAGACCGTATATAAATCGTATTACGAGAGAACTCTTTACAACAGAAAAAAGTATTGAAAAGAACTCCTCACTTGTATTAATCTTCTTGAATATCGTCTTCTTGTTCATCTTTTTTTTTACCCCTTATAGTTTTTCTTGAATTGTCTTTCTTGTTCTTCTTGGTGTTCTTCTATTTTGTCATGCACATACTATTACGAGGTTCCAATCTGCTATGGCATTCTTTATCTCAGCAATACATGAGCGCGATAAGACAGGTGGCCGTAATCTCATACAAGACACCGTACACGGATAACAACAGCTATCTTATAGTTTTTTTTTTCTTCAGTTTTTGATTTTATTATCCGATCGGTTTCTTTGCTTTGTTTTTTAATATTGATGTTTTTTTTGGGGCAACACGACAGGCAGCACAAAGCTGTTGTTATCCTGTCGTCAGCCTAGTGAACGCGTTCGACAGAGTACAACGTAAAGAAAACACGGTTTCTTAAACGATTGTAATTTCAGAAATATTGTGATCAGAAAATAATTGATTGCAGCTTATCACTTTCTCGTGACTACTTGATCAAACTTTGACTTTGTAAAGATGGTATTAAATGTCCAGAGACATAATTTGTAACGTGCCGGCGATAGGTTATGCATAAAACAACAACAAACGACTTTAATGAATTTCTTCTTCGTCTGAACCCCAATGGGATTTAGAGTTTTCACTCTTTTGATCCTTTAGGGATGAGTTTTAGGCTTTCTTACAGCCCCAGAGGACTTCCCCAACTCAGCGGGTGAAGCTGGTGGAGGTCACAGCAGGCCCACTAATTGGCGTGTGATGCAATGTCACGCAATGGATGGGCCTGAACCCTGAATGGGGGTTTTAAGGAAGCTCAAAACGTGTTACAGAAAGCACATTCATTCATTCGTCTCCTATTCTTCTCGCTATGAAGCATCCCTCCACCACTGCATATGACCTCCGTGAGGTAGCCTACGTCAAAAGACATACTCGTACAGAGGTAGTTTCCGTAGCAACGTATCTTACATGATAACCTTGCCACTCCCATGCACAATGTCGCATTAGTCACTTCTTGTGGCATGACTGATGGAACAGTGGTCCCATTCTTTACGTTTCTCTTGACAAATCCCCGGGACATTCAACGCATAAAAATATAATTGAAAATTTCTTCGAATAACGTTGTACCCCGAAACAACAAAAACACACCTAAGGATGGAATAAAAGCTGCAAGCTGGGAAGAAATGAAAACGATTGGCTCCCGTCGCAATGTATTCTATTTATAGCTCATGGCTAAATTTTCTAAAACAACACTACGGTTGTCAGCTAAAACAACAGAAGAGAACACGAGGGTGAAATCAAAGTGGCTGACAAAGAAGAAATGAAAACGTTGATTGGCCAAATTATCTCAAGTGTCTGGGTCGTCTATTTATAGTTCATGATTCAGTTTTATGAAATAACAGTATAATAGCGTCATGGTTACCGACTATTTTGATAGTTCACGCACACGTTAGTGCTAGATAAATTTAATATGCTGTGATTTCAATACAGCTGGGTTATCATGGTGGTGGGGAAGATAAGAAATTATGAGAGCTTCCAAGAAATGATTAATACTATTTTCAGTAACCTTTGCCCTCGTGGTAACACAAATTTCCACTCGGTTCAACTACGAGTACATCACGTGTTTGTCTACTGTAGCAGGTTTTTTAATGCACGTGTTTGTTTACAGAGGGAGCTTTATGAGGGCACGTGTTTGTTTACCGTAAGAGACTTATGAACGCACGTGTTTGTCTAATGTGGGAGATTTATGAATGCACGTGTTTGTCTACTGTAACAGATGTATGATGTACGTGTTTGTCTATTGTAGCAGATTTATGAATACACGTGTTTGTTTACTGAAGCAGATGTATCTTCTTCTTCTTCTTTGATCCTTAGCCGCTGACCGTCAAAGCAGTCAGTGGCCATCACGCCTAGTGGCGTCTTGTAGGGCAACAACAAATTGATTCCACTTTGCTCGGTCGGTGGCCATCCTTCGTACAGTGCCCCAACTCTGGTTCATTCTTTGCATCTCAGCCTCCACAGTCCTCCGCCAAGTTGTTTTTGGTCGGCCTCTCTTTCGTTTTACTTCAGGGGTCCATAGCATAGCTGTTCTTGTGATGGCATCGGGGTCTCTTCTGAGGACATGGCCAACCCAGCTCCAGCGTCTGCCAGCTATGATGGTGTGCATATCCTCTTGCTTGCTCCGAGTAAGAAGATCTTGGTTGGTGATGGTATTCGGCCAAAAGATTCGGAGAATTTTTCTTAGGCATGTTGTGTGAAACGATGACAATTTCTACATTTCTTTCTCTGTAACTCTCCAGCATTCCGCACCATAGAGAAGCACAGAAAGCACACAGCTCTGATATAATCTTAATTTTGTGCTTGTGCTGTACTGAGAGGACTTCCAGATGTTTAGACTAAAAAAGGCTGTTCTTGCTTTGTTGATTCTGTTGTTGATGTCTTTGCTTGCTCCGCCGTCTGGTGTTACTATGCTTCCTAGGTATGTGAAGGTGTCTATCTGTTCCAGTTGCTGATTCCTTACTGATATGGGCTCAGGCTGTTCACATTGAGCGTCATGACTTCTGTCTTCTTTAGATTATGTTCAAGCCCACCTGCTAGCTATACTTATAAAGTCTATCCGTTTTTTCCTGGATGTGTTGATGTGAATGTGCTAGTAGTGCAATGTCATCTGCATATTCCAGATCTTCCAGTGTAGAAAATGTAGTCCATCTTATTCCTCTTGGACTGCCCTCTGTTGTCTGGCGCATCACCCAGTCTATGACTGTTAAAAATAGAATGGTTGATAAGGGGCATCACTGTCGTACTCCTGTCTTCACCTCAAAGGTTAGGTTGCTCTGCCCAACGCTACACGTAAAGTTGGCATAGAGGCTTTTATGATTGACACTATGCAGCTTGGAATTCCATAAGTCCTCAGTATTTTCCATAAACTGTCCCTATGTATACTGTCAAAAGCCTTTTCAAAATCAACGAAATTAATGTACAGCTGTCTTTGCCATTCTGAGCACTGCTCTTTAATGTTCCTGAGGGTAAATATATGATCTACACATCTTCTGTTCTTTCTAAATCCTGCTTGTTCTTTCCTCAGTTTGTGGTCTACTGCTTTTGAAATTCTCTGAATAATTATCCTGCCTAGTATTTTGCTGGGAACTGAGAGAAGAGTTATTCCTCTCCAATTTTTGCAGTCTGCAAGATCTCCCTTCTTGGGCAATTTGACAATTATTCCTTTGTTCCACTCCGTTGGTGTTGTCCTGTTTTCCAGACTTGTGCAAATAGTGGTTCTAATAGTTCTGCTGCTAGCTCAGGGTCTGTCTTAAATAGCTCTGCATTTAAGTTATCATGGCCAGGAGCTTTTCCATTCTTTTACCCTTTGATTGCTGTGATGATTTCTTCTTTTCGTGGAATGTCTGTATTAACATCTAGATCATTTTCAACCTCAGGAACATTCAATTGTGTCTCTGGTGGTTCCTTGTTCAGAGTTTCTCTGAAATGCTCTGCCCATCTTGTTTCCTGTCCCTCTGCTGTTGTGTTGAGATTTCCTTGCTTATCTCTTACTAATGTAATATTGTTTGCACCTCGTTTTCCGCTGAAGAATTTAGTTATTTTGTATGCTGTGCTTTGTTCATTTCTCAGTGCTGCCTCTTCTGCCTGTCAAGCAAGATCGTCTAAGAAATTCCTTTTGTTGGCTCGGGTTTGCGTTTACCTTCCTTGTCCAGCTGACTGTACTGTTCGCTATATATACTGAAGCACATCAAAAACGCACCATTATTATATAAACTGATGCCGAGAAGCTGGAAAATAAAAGTGTGGGAATGGATTTTCCCCGTGTTTGTCATGAGGTAGAGAGCGAATGGCTGCTGGAATGGAAAGTGCATTATTCAACCCACGGGTTTGTGTACAGACTACATGAAAACAATAAACGTTACACGTGCAACACGATTCCCAACAGCTATGACCCTGAAAATGTGTACGCGTTGTGGTAGTATACTCGGTATAAAAAGGCCGTTGAGACAAAACACCCAGTACATGTGCTTGAAATGCCACGACTATCTGAAAGCGACCGCCAACGAGCCATTGGTATGTTGGAGACCGGAATGAGCTCGCGGGCCATTGCCAGAAGGATAAATTGCCACCACAGCACTATTGTACGTCTCAATGAACGTTACAGAACCACTGGCAGTGCCCGGGATAGACTTCGGAGTTGCCAACCACGAGTTACTACCCCTGCGCAAGATCGTCATATTGTGCTGAGTCACCTAAGGAATCGTTCTCTCCCGGCAAGTCAAACAGCAAGAGCAATAGTGGGTAGACGTGGGCAAGTCTCTCGAATGACAGTCATACGACGAATCAGAGATACAGACCTTACTGCAAGACGACCTTATGTTGGGCCAAACTTGACTCACAGACATGTCAGATGGACTAGACTGCAGTGGAATGCTGTCCTATTTACAGACGAGAGCAGATTCAACATATCCTTTGCTGATGGACGTATGCGGATTTAGCGACGGTGTGGAGGGCGCTTTGCAGATTGCTGTGTTCGTCAGCACAACCGATTTGGAGGTGGCAGTATTCACATTTGGGGAGGATTCAGTTTTCACCATCTGTTGCGCACATACTCTTTTGTGACGCACAGATTACTGTTGGTAGGCATACAAATGTAATGTATAGCTATTTGTCTGATGAAAAGTATTTATTTATGAATCAATGATTCTCAGTCTAAGGGACAGAACCCTGATTGTTCGATGTAGTATTCGGTTCTATGGGTTATCTGTTCTTGTGTCACAATCTGGCGTATGAATAATAGATTTACGTCATTTTTCGTCTGGTATGGCCAGAAACAGATTGGTCTTGCTTAAAATGTTTATGGCCCGAATTTATATTTATTCCTTGTCTATTTAAGGTGATTCGGTCTTATATCTTTGTATCTTGGTATTTCTATGTCGGACTATTTTGTGAGCTGAACTCTGGGGTGAAAGGTCTTTCTGCGCATGCGTCGATTGAGTGTGTGGACAGAGAAGGCTGCCATGTCGTCGCTGCTATGGGCTGGTCGATTAGAAAAGTTGAAGATGGATCTCTGTGATTTATTCTAGGAAGGAGATTGTTTCTCTGTATGAGTGTATTATCAGAGATTCTCCTAATGTCCATTATTAACGCCTAGGAATGGCGTGCGTTATTCGCTTGTATGTGTTTTCCTAAAGCCAGGTAAAACCAACACTTTTTTGCTGAACTTTTTTTGCTAAGCCTAGATGGGAGACGTATTATCGCACAACTAGGATTGTCGATTATAGATGAAGATGACGTGTTATCTAGCAGCACTAGATCACTTGATGTAACCAGCCTTATTGATAGCAGAAATGTATAGAAGCCCAATGAGGACATTTATGTACGAATTACGAATTAATTCTGCTTCATAATTTTTCATCCTGGATGAGCGAAACTCACGGAGGAGAGCCATCTTGGATTCCCGCCATTGTAAGCGGATCATTGTCGGAGAACAGAAAAGGTCTTATTATCTGACGATGGTACAGATATCTACATATTATGAAAACCCACTACTGTGGTTTAATATTGTTGCTATAAACTTTTGATGGATTTACGGCTTGAGAAACTTAGCCAGGAGAAGGTTCTGACAGTGAACCATTGTTGATGTTTGTGTATCCACCTTAACTGACGCGATTAGTCAGTTGAAGCATGAGACGATAGACAACCAGAATATTGAGTGCTTGCCTACTATCGTTCCATTATATTTACATGCTACAATCTGATATTGTCACCCATTTTTCAAGTATACGATGATTTTGTGCCACCCTGTTCAAATGACTGTAATTGTGATGTCGAAGTGTACGTCCATTATTAAATGTATGAAACGTCATCAGTGGTCTGCCCTTTATTGACTTCAAGCTATGATTGAGTGAGTGACCTGTCAACCTAACAGAACTATACACCAATTCGCGTTATTTACATCTACACTCTCACTCTATGTCAACACGGTCCCTTGTCAGCGCTCCAACACTTGATGTACAAGGTGACCTAACTACTTAACACTGTGTCGGGAAGAGTTGACCATTCATAACCTTATGAAAGCAGTAACATCACAACAACATCCCCAATCAAAAGTGTTCTTTATCACCATCGCTTGCCTCTTCACGTCTTCCGTGGAAATGTTAATGCAGTGACATATCGAGATGAGGTTCTGGATGCATTGGTTGCTCCTGCGTTCACAAATTATCCAGACTTGCAGCTTCTCCAAAAGGATAACGCACGTGCGCACACCGCATGCATTACGCAGCAATATCTACAGCAGCAGAACATTGTGACGATTGAATGGCCTGCCCTATCACCAGACATGTCCCCTATAGAACATCTGTTGGACTAGCTTGGACGCAGAGTCTACAGGCAAGGTTCTCCAGCTAATCTGCAACAGCTCGAAGCTGCTCTTACACGTGAATGGGACTTGATTCCCCGGAATTTCCTTTAGAGACTTGTGCGTTTCATGCGGAGCCTCTGCCAAGCTTGTTTGCAAGCACACGGTGGACATACCAGATACTGAGGATAGTGTGAATGAATTTTTTTATTGGTTGCATTTTTGGTTTTCTCCCTTGCCTTCACAGAATGCAATGAATTTCATAACAATAAAATGTACAAATTAATGACCAGCATGGATTCATAGGAAAATGAATAAAGATTCCAAATATGTAAACTTGTAAACACTTATATTTACATTTCACACTCTGTTCCTGGATTATACAGGTGGTGCGTTTTTAATGTGCTTTAGTATAGTTGCTTTAACCTGGGGGACTTCGCTTCTGTTTTCTTTCTTTTCATTTCCTTTCTCATCGTTATGGTGTTTAATGTTTCTGGTGTTATCCAGTCTTGCTTCTTCCTTTCCTGGAATCCCAATCATGATTTGCTGCTTTCCTTATATATTGTTGAAATGGTGTTGAATTTCTGGTCTATATCATCAGTCAATGTCTTTTCCTGACTTTTGGCAAATTGATATCGCTTTTTTATATCAGCCGCAAAAGCTTTTCTGGTAAGGGGATCCTTCAATTTGCTGATGTCAAACCTTTTCTGTGTAGTTACAGTTGGTCCAGCTATTCTTAGTTTCACTTTTGGGTTTGCAACTACTAAATGGTGATCACTTCCTACATCCGCACCTCTTCATACCTTCACATCTTGTAATGCATGTCTCCATCTACCGTTAATCATAATGTGGTCTATCTGGTTTCTGTCCCGACCATTTGGTGATTCCCATGTGTGGTGGATTTTGATGTTATGAAATGTTGTTGATATGTTTCCTTATTGTACTGAATGAGGCCAGCTGTGAAGGTCCCTGATTCTAACAAAATTAGGGTTGAGTTATCAGGGTGCCTTGCTGCTACCACCTTATGGCCTCAAGCAGACTTATTCTTGACTAGTATGAATGATAGCTACGTCTAATGTCTAGGGATATGCAAGAGAGGTGTGATGGTACTTTAACAATAATACACATCTATACAAACAAGTATTAAGGTTGTCGCGAAATCCTTCGCGCGACCTCTTCTCTCTCTCTCTCTCTCTCTCTCTCTCTCTCTCTCTCTCTCTCTCTCTCTCTCTCTCTCTCTCTCGCTCTTGTTTTCTAATGCTCCAGGAATGACCCAAGATACCGGGGATTTTCCAGTTCATTGTCGAATGGCCCACCAGCGGGGAATACCGGCAAGTGACCGGGGTGAACTCCGCCCAATGACCCAAATAGTTGGGGATCTCCAATTGACCGGGTGAAGACCACAGTAGCCAGGGATTTCCAGGTGACCAGGAGTTTAGGGATTTCCGACTTAGCTGAGGTCAGCGACCACTGTTAACGGTATATATGGAAGATTATATCGGATATATTTTTACTCACATTTTGCAAGCCCCGGCGGAAACTTCTAGCATAATCTGTCAGACCAGGGGACGAAAGAATTGCTTATATAGTATATGCCGTCTTTTGAGCCAAACTCAATCTTGGAATCAAAGCGGGTGAGCTAATAAATGCGTTATCTTCTTATATGCAATTATTTGTATTGAATGTTTGAACTGCTTTCCATTATTATCTCATTATATGCAATTAACTTTAGTTAATGTTTGCACTGCTTTTCAGTCAATTTCATACTTTCATGTAATGGTTGTATATACATTATGGAATCCATATGTTTACTGTTATATGATTTTTTGTATGCCTTTTTGTATGCTTTTAATGTCCTTCAGGTTGGTTCACAGAATTCAGTTGCACTACCCTGCACGCCTCTATTATCTAATGGATATATATTTGTTAACGCATTCATGTATTTAATGGTGTATGATTTTGTATGCCTTTACAACAGTTGATGATATATGTATGCCTATGCCCCTACCCTATTAATATCATATGTTTGCAGCTCGAAGAATGGCGCTCAACATTGGTCGATGTCATTTATATACTAATATGACTAATATCTGAGCCTGGTTTATGGACCACACTCAGGACAAATTAATGCCTCTAACCAGAGAGCTAAATAGATTGTTCCTTTGTGTATCTCCTAGCTCCCTGGTGGTGACGAAAGCAGGTGAAACTCGCAGTCGTGTAGTGAAACCTTGCAGAACTTGCTATGAACTATTCCAGCAACTTGGCCGGGGGAAGAAAACTTGCAGTGATATTGTGACGTCATACAGCAGCAACATCATACATGATAAGTGCATTTTTAGAACGGACCAAACACTAAACGATCTTAGGTCGAACCAGTCAATGATTAAAATTAGGACATAAACCTCAGCCATCGTGAAAGGGTACCCTAATAATAAACATAACTTTTGTGTAGACTATTTTTATCTCCATTTACCTTGTGCTGTATACATATAACCATATATATAAAAATATTTATATTATTCTCTTTCGTTTATGTGTAACCATTTTAGCTTGGTCTAATATATATAAATTCATAGAAACGAATTTCACTGTTGTTTCTTTCTTTCACTATACGTTCTGTATTGCTTGGTAGTTAACTGTTTTTGTTAATCATTATCTTAATTACCAGCTGGGGGTCTCTTGAGCCATATCATTACCTCAGGAGAAGTGTGGCTGAAGACCTAACATACTCTCAGGATCCTTGATGGGATTTGCTTCTTTGCTTAACTGAGAAGAGTTTAAATTTCAGTCTCCTGAAACATTTCTTCTTACAAGTGTCAGACTATCACTTACAGCGAGCCAAAAGACATTGTGGAAGAGATTGGTACTCTCTTTTATTTCTTCATCTATCCTTTCTTCTACCCTGTCGCCACAAACTGGACTGCTCGTCCCGGATGAACTCATAGCATCTGTATGTTCCCTAGACTACAAGTAATTTATTGCTAATATACATTTTACTTTGGGTAACAAACTTGGGTTAATAGTTTGGTTATCAAGTAATCTTATACAGCTTCCCAGTACACTTTGCACGTAACTGGTTTGATCTTATATGCAGTATATTGCACAGATAGAATAGTACACAAAATATAACTGGTAACTGATCTTCTAGTGTATGGTCCAATTTTTTAGTTAAGTTTGTATACTAGATTTAACTGAGCTACTTAACTAAGAGCTATCCTATTGGTTGAAATTGTTGTTGTTGCAAAATTTTGTTTTATTGTTGTGTCAGTAATACACTATATTATTAATATTAGACTGTATTACTTTTACCTGTATTGGTTTGTGAGTAGGTTTATTCAAGATCATTCGACTTGATCCAATATTGCAATGGCAGAGACAGCAAAAGTAAGAGCTTTGTTAATTGAGAGTGGAAAAGAGGTGGGACTTGCAGGAAAAGAGCTTGCAGACTATGTATCCTCAGAGATGAAGAGCATCAGAGAGGCAGAAGCGGAGAGGGACAGGGAAATCAGAGCGGCAGAAGCGGAGAAGGATCGTGAAATCAGAGCGGCAGAAGCAGAGAAGGATCGTGAAATCAGGGCGGCAGAAGAGAAGGAGAAGGAACGACAACATGCCCTGAAAATGAAGGAACTGGATGTGGAACTTCTCTCAAAAAGCAAGGAAGCTGGGAGCAATTCGGAAACTTCATCTTCTCCGCCCTCGCCCCTTCAATCTGATAGTGCCTCAGCTCTCTCTACACCACACCTGGAACCGATGGCCTTCCCTCTGGAGCCATTTATAGAGGGAAAGGATTCCATGGACAGCTTTTTGGACCGTTTCGAGAGGTTCGCTTCTTCGGTCGGGCTGGACCGGAAGAGGTGGAATCTGAAACTCTCGCAAGGACTCAGGGGTGCTGGCTATGATGTATTCCTAAAACTGGCGCCTCATGAACAGGATGACTACGATTGTCTGAAGAAAGCCCTCTTAGCTCGGTATGAATTGAATGCTGAAGCTTACCGTAAACGTTTCAAAAATTTCCGTAAGGAAAATGGAGAATCGTACACCCAGTATGCTGCTCGCCTGGAAGCTTATCTGCAAAAATGGCTCACTCTCGCGTCATTCGAAAAATCTTACGAAGGACTGCAAGAATTAATAGTAATGGAGCAACTGAAAGAAATGATGAGCCCTGAGATGAGACGATTTCTGGTAGAAAACGGGACAGAAAGGTTAAATACCATAGTTACCTTATCAGAACGCTTTCAGAATGCACAGGCTGAGACTCTGACCTCCAGACGGAGATATACAGACTACCCGGCTCGGCAGACTGCGCCTAACAGCTCCAATAATATTACAAGCTCAAAGCCACCCTACATGAAAACTCACCATGACAGACCCAACAATGGACAAACCCACAAGAACACGGAAAGGAAAACTTCCTATACAGCAAACATAGAGAGGGATGTGTGCCAACACTGTCGGTCGCCTAAACATAGTTCTCGTGATTGTAAGCGCCGATCCCTCCCCATGAATGCAGCTTGCATAACAACCAGATCGCACAGCCCTGAGTACTCAAAGGATGACATAGATTCCTCGAAGCGACCAGCTGTCATTGAATCTGTTATGGTTAATGGGGAGAGAGCTCTCTGTTTGTATGACACTGGATTATCTTTTGATGCAATCGTCGCAGCTTCTCTTGTTAATTCTGACCAAATTACAGAGGAGACGATTGAAATGCAAGGACCCACCAAATCTGGTGCGCCCATGATTCTACCAGTGTGCAAGATTCCGGTTCAATCGCGGTATGTGACTGGAGAAATCAGAGCCGCTGTTCTAAAGGATCCCATCGACCCCCTGATTTTGGGCTGTAGATATGTGTTCCTAGGAGAACCAGCCCGGCCTCTGTCAGTTGCGGCCGTACAGACCAGGGATCAATGCAGGCAGAACCCTGAGTCTGGAACTCCGACCAACATCTTCCCAGAAGAGTTGAAGAAGGCACAAACAGCGGATAGCACTTTGTCGCCTTGTTTTAAAAAAACTTCCTAAGTCTCATACCCCGCCTCTCAAGGGAGAGATTTATAAGAAGAATGGTCTGTTGTACCGCAGAGCAGGCAAAGGAGCGAGCGAACACTCACAGCTGATTGTCCCCTCCTCCTATAGGACCCAAATATTAGAAATGGGCCATGCCTTACCTTTCAGCGGACACATGGGAATTGGAGCAACCATGCAGCGCATTTCTTGCCACTACTATTGGCCAGGGATGAACGCAGACATCAAACGGTATGTTCAGTCATGCGCACAGTGCCAAAAGGTGGCTCCTAAGCACTGGGTAGCTCCCGTAACCTTAGGAGAAATGCCTGTAACAGGTACCCCGTTCGAAAGGGTGGCATTCGACATTGTTGGGCCCCTGATTAGGACAAAGAAAAAGAATAGCTACATCTTGACGTTGGTCGACACATGCTCCATGTGGGCAGAAGCAGTAGCAATGCCTTCGTGTGACTCAACTCATGTAGCGGAAGCCCTCCTTACTATATTTACGAGGTTGGGATTCCCTCTTCAGATCCTGACGGATAATGGATCACAATTTCGGGGGAAATTAATGGAAGAAGTGTTTCGGATTTTCCAAACGCGACACATTCATACCTCTCCATATCACCCCCAGAGCAACGGCCAAGTAGAACGGTTCAATGGAACCTTAATTTCCATACCGCGAAAGCTGGAGCAGGAGAACCCAAGTTCATGGGATTCCTACCTGCCAGCGGCACTGTTCGCCTACAGAGAGGTACCTCATCATTCGTCAGGAATTCCACCAGCAACACTGCTGTTTGGGCGCCCAATCAAAGGTCCTCTAGAGGCACTTCTGAGATCCTGGACAGACGATAAAGCGGATGACACAGTCATTACCGCGTCACATTATGTTGAGGAATTGAAGCAACGCCTCCAAACAGGTTGGAAGTTGGCCACTGCAAATTTGCGCAAAGCCCGTCAGAAACATGCGCAATATTATAACAGGACAGCTGAGGACCGAGAACTGAACATTGGGGAGAAAGTTTTATTGCTCTTGCCAAGCAGCCATAATAAACTTCAGATTGGTTGGAGAGGACCCTATGCAGTTGTCGAGAAAATCTCCCGCACCAACTATAAGATAGCAATTAAGGGTAAACAGAAAATTTACCACATCAATCTGCTGAAAAAGTACAACGAACGCGCATCAGTAGAGCCAGCTCATTTGATGGCCCTTGCAGTAGCCAGTGAAGTAGAGGATGAACCCAGTGTAGCAGTCGAATACCCTATGTCCTTGAGTGAGACTCAGGCCGATGTGCAAATAAGTTCTACGCTAACCCTGGAACAGCATGAGCAGGTGCAAACAATGTTGGAAAAGTATGCAGAAGTTCTCACGGACAGGCCAGGCCTAACCAGTTTAGTAGAA
The DNA here is from genome assembly GCA_024509875.1 of Oreohelix idahoensis. Classification (NCBI taxonomy): domain Eukaryota; kingdom Metazoa; phylum Mollusca; class Gastropoda; order Stylommatophora; family Oreohelicidae; genus Oreohelix; species Oreohelix idahoensis. The sequence goes on along the minus strand of JAMPIV010005276.1, from coordinate 184,073 downwards.
TTTGATATGAATTTGACAGATGCAATGCCAGTCCGTGTGAAAAATTACCCTATACCCTATGCCAAGGCGGATGCATTGAGAGAAGAAATAGAGAAATTGCTCAGTGCAGGCATTATTTCTCCATCCGAATCACCATATAGTGCTAGTGTTGTGCTCCTTCGGAAGCCTACCGGAGAGCATAGATTGTGTATTGACTATAGGAGACTGAATGCAGTGTCGGAGTACCAGGCTGAACCTCTGCCGGATCAAAACTCACTGTTCACTAAGCTTAATACAGCTCGTTATTTCTCTAAAATCGACCTTAGCAAGGGATACTACCAAATTCCTGTGAAGAAAGAGATCCGACCACTGCTGGCAATCAGCACCCCGGAAGGACACTTTGAATTTAATGTTCTCCCCTTCGGATTACATAATGCGCCTAGCACATTCACGAGAATGATGAGAAAACTTCTCGCACCCCTTCATAATCCTGCTATTACAAACTTCATGGACGATATCCTCATCGCCACTGACACCTTTGAGGAACACCTAAAGGCAATAGAGATGCTACTCCGAAGGCTTAAGGAGACAGGTTTAACCGCTCGCCCAACTAAATGCCAGATAGGTTTTGACCAACTGGGGTTTCTCGGCCACACCATTTCACAAGGATACATGTTCCCAGAGGAACGTAATGTAGACAAACTGCGCAATGCACCTCGCCCTATTACTAAAAAGGATGTCAGATCGTTCGTCGCATTATGTGGATTTTACCAACGCTACATTAAGGATTTCAACACTATAAGCGCCCCACTGACAAACCTTACGAAAAAGAATACTCCGGAAAAGGTGATCTGGACCGCTGAGCGTGAGAATGCTTATAGTACCCTCAAGGAAAAACTCACAGTGAAACCTATTCTGCACCTACCAAACTTAAGCCAACCATTCATACTACGCACCGATGCTAGTCAGATTGGGATTGGAGCCACCCTGCTACAACCTGGGGAAGACAATGCCTCTACATTATTCCCCATAGCTTTCGCAAGCCGAAAATTGAATGCTGCAGAAAGAAATTACTCCACTATTGAACGGGAATGCCTAGCTTTGGTATGGGGGATTCAGAAATATCAACCATACTTATATGGAAAGCCCTTCACCGTTCAATGCGACCACCAACCATTGATGTTCTTAGCAGCTTCCAAAAACCTGAATTCAAGGCTCATGAGGTGGTCGATGTTAATGCAACCATATAACTTCAAGGTTGAATATATACCTGGGAAACTCAGTGTCGGAGCAGACTTTCTCAGCCGTCACCCGTCCAGTGGGGAAGAACAGGCAAGTCATCAGCGACCCAAGAATCCTAACCTCACTAAAAACTTCCAGGATGATGGGGGAAATCAAACTAGGACGGAAAGGGATCGAGAAGAAGTCAGTCGAAACTAGTTCACCTTACGATAAACTTTCACAGGGGGCTATTGTCGCGAAATCCTTCGCCCGACCTCTTCTTTCTTTCTCTCTCTCTCTCTCTCTCTCTCTCTCTCTCTCTCTCTCGCTCTTGTTTTCTAATGCTCCAGGAATGACCCAAGATACCGGGGATTTTCCAGTTCATTGTCGAATGGCCCACCAGCGGGGAATACCGGCAAGTGACCGGGGTGAACTCCGCCCAATGACCCAAATAGTTGGGGATCTCCACTTGACCGGGTGAAGACCACAGTAGCCGGGGATTTCCAGGTGACCAGGAGTTTAGGGATTCCCGACTTAGCTGAGGTCAGCGACCACTGTTAACGGTATATATGGAAGATTATATCGGATATATTTTTACTCACATTTTGCAAGCCCCGGCGGAAACTTCTAGCATAATCTGTCAGACCAGGGGACGAAAGAATTGCTTATATAGTATATGCCGTCTTTTGAGCCAAACTCAATCTTGGAATCAAAGCGGGTGAGCTAATAAATGCGTTATCTTCTTATATGCAATTATTTGTATTGAATGTTTGAACTGCTTTCCATTATTATCTCATTATATGCAATTAACTTTAGTTAATGTTTGCACTGCTTTTCAGTCAATTTCATACTTTCATGTAATGGTTGTATATACATTATGGAATCCATATGTTTACTGTTATATGATTTTTTGTATGCCTTTTTGTATGCTTTTAATGTCCTTCAGGTTGGTTCACAGAATTCAGTTGCACTACCCTGCACGCCTCTATTATCTAATGGATATATATTTTTTATCGCATTCATGTATTTAATGGTGTATGATTTTGTATGCCTTTACAACAGTTGATGATATATGTATGCCTATGCCCCTACCCTATTAATATCATATGTTTGCAGCTCGAAGAATGGCGCTCAACAATTGTCCATGTCATTTATATACTAATATGACTAATATCTGAGCCTGGTTTATGGACCACACTCAGGACAAATTAATGCCTCTAGCCAGAGAGCTAAATAGATTGTTCCTTTGTGTATCTCCTAGCTCCCTGGTGGTGACGAAAGCAGGTGAAACTCGCAGTTGTGTAGTGAAACCTTGCAGAACTTGCTATGAACTATTCCAGCAACTTGGCCGGGGGAAGAAAACTTGCAGTGATATTGTGACGTCATACAGCAGCAACATTATACATGATAAGTGCATTTTTAGAACGGACCAAACACTAAACGATCTTAGGTCGAACCAGTCAATGATTAAAATTAGGACATAAACCTCAGCCATCGTGAAAGGGTACCCTAATAATAAACATAACTTTTGTGTAGACTATTTTTATCTCCATTTACCCAGTGCTGTATACATATAACCATATATATAAATATTTATATTATTCTCTTTCGTTTATGTGTAACCAATTTAGCTTGGTCTAATATATATAAATTCATAGAAACGAATTTCACTGTTGTTTCTTTCTTTCACTATATGTTCTGTATTGCTTGGTAGTTAACTGTTTTTGTTAATCATTATCTTAATTACCAGCTGGGGGTCTCTTGATCCATATCATTACCTCAGGGGAAGTGTGGCTGAAGACCTAACATACTCTCAGGATCCTTGATGGGATTTGCTTCTTTGCTTAACTGAGAAGAGTTTAAATTTCAGTCTCCTGAAACATTTCTTCTTACAAGTGTCAGACTATCACTTACAGCGAGCCAAAAGACACCGTGGAAGAGATTGGTACTCTCTTTTATTTCTTCATCTATCCTTTCTTCTACCCTGTCGCCACAAAGGTCTATGATTCAAGGAAATAACACCTGGGATAAATTTGTACAATTAATAATTTTCTTTTTGATTTATTTGGTCCGGAACCTAGTATTCTTCTGGTCAGGACTTTAAAATGAAAAGAATTCAAGATATATACAAAATGTAAATTTTAGACCTAAAGGGACAATTGTCCAAACAAATACTGTTTAACTATACTAATAATGTTACTAAAATTTGTCTATTACTGGTTTCTAACACTGGATGGCGGTTTGGGATTCTATAATCACTCCCAGTCTCTTTAATATACAATGTCACTGTTAAGTTCTCTGGGGAAATAGTTTATTCTTGTTATACAGGGGGGTGCTGGTCTTAAAGCTGATATAGAGTTAGGGTGCCAGATATTTTACTTATCTGGGCACACTTGAACAGTCTGTAAACTTTATTAAGCTAGGTATACCACGAAATGCAAGAGGCTACAAGAGAAACAATATATAACTAAGCTTTGAGAGATGTGTTTGAATCAAGCGGAAGACTTGAGGACATTGAAATTGTGAACTGTAGCTGATGTATTATGTTGGATGATCATGCATTATTTTACGTAAATAAAGGTTGGTTGTTGAATTTGAATCACATCACTCCAGTTGCTTTGATGTGAGAAGAGAATAAGGAATGGAGAGATATTAGAATTGAGTATTAGGAAAGATAGAAATAATAGAACACCCTATACGCATCAGTCGCTAGACAACACCAAGGAGGGAAGAACGTGGTCTGGGTTGAACAAAAGACGAACCTATTCTCATCCAAGAACTATCATCTCTGGCGGAACAAGGGGGCCAGTAAGAGAAACAATCTCACTTGGAAGAAAGAAACAAAGTAAATAATAGATAACTAGGCCTGCCTCAGCCACCTAGTTATAGCTATCAACTAGTAGAGACACCCACACTAGTGCCAGATAATAACCCTGTAACAACGAAATAATGTATCCTTGTTGATATCTTGCTTAAACTGTGTTTTATATATACAAAAGAGAATACATAAGAAATAAAGAGCTGGGTCATATCCAATGGACCAATCCAGCACATCCATTCCACAGTGTACCAGTGTTGTTCACATGTTTCTCCTACAAAGGCGGCCCTGCATCTGCAATAATATTATTAATCTGTCTTTTCTGCCATACAATGGGATAGGTGAGCTGTGTCCCACTGGTCACCTAAGAAAACCTTTTTATTTCCCAAAACATGTGCATTTACAAAACTGGCAATGTGTTATAGCCTCATTATACCTTCAGGCCCTGCCTAAATCAGCTTGGGACCTGATTACTTACAGTCGTAATGGCAGCATCTCTCACTCACATTTTTTAAACAAAATATATATGAATAATGTCGGTCTTACCAGAAATTCAATGAAAAAAACACAGGTACGTTGAATAGCAGACTCCAGATATACTGCTGGCTGAACTGTGATGCCTATTACTTTAATATATATTTGCCTTAATAAGGCTAATCACTTTTTCCAGAAATACACAACGTCCTGCTCTAGGGACTATCTTCTACAAATGACGTCAAGCCTTTGAATGTACTCAATAATATGAAATGTTTTGACCAATGGGATCTACTACTAAGATTTTCCATTCAAATTTTTAAATCTAAGGTCCAATTTCGGTCCAATGTTAGTGTACTTCTGTCGGTCTGTCCGTCCGAACTTGGCATTCACCAAAAATAAACTTGGTTTTGGCCAACACTACCAAAAAACATATTCAGTTTGAGCCATCCCATAATTTTTTCTCCCCTTGTCTACCCCTTTTTACATGTACCCTTTCTTGCCTTTTTCAAGGACGCGTCAAAAAATGTTACCGTTAGTGCAAGTCGAAACGAGCATGTGTGTTCGTCTCGCACTGTCGGCCCGAGTAAAATTCGAACTTCTAACACTTGACAAGCCGGCAGCATTTCCGCTCTCTCAATCTTATGCCCTTTCTATCTTTCCTGGAATAACTAAGCTTGCTGTTCCGCTGCCGCATTTCCCTACATTAATGCGCTTTTTACATTATATGTATTATAATTAATGATGTGTATCAATGTACTTCATCACACCATGTTAATTTGTGAATTTCTTTGTGTGAGAAAAGTGTTCCTCGAATGACCAGGTTGTTAATGCTACAGAAACTTATTAATTTATCCCCATTTTCGTTTGCTGTTCCGCTGCCGCATTTCCACATTACGCTTTCATTATATGTATTGTGTGTTCCAACTTTCGCATTGAGGTCTCCCATTACTACGATAAGATCATATCTAGGTGTGTCTTCCATTTCTTTCTGCAGTTGTTGATCGAATTCATCCTTGACCTCTTCATCGCTGTCATTCGTTGGTGCGTAGCATTGTATTATTATAGTGTTGGTGAATCTCCCTCTCAATCTTATTCTTATCAGTCTGTTGTAGATGGGTTTCTATTCCAGTAATGTCCTTTCTATTCCTTTCTGTAGAATAATGGCTACACCTTCATTGTGCTGTCCATCCTCTCTTCCAGAATAAAGTACTGTTTCTCCTGTTGCTGTTTTAACTTTTCCTGCCGCTGTCCATCTGCTCTCGCTTATCCTTAGAATGTGTAATCTATAGTTTCTCATTTCTTATGTGACCTGTTTTAGTTTACCCGTCTCGTTCATTGTCCTGACATTCCAAAATCCTATTCTTGTTTCACGTTTTGCAGTCAGGACGTCCGTTTTCGTGTCAGTGGCTTCCTTTCGGCTTTCACCACTGACAGTCATACGAGCCTCAGACTCCGGATGTCCGTCCGGCAGCAAAGTTTGTTAATTTGTTGTCGTTTCCGTAACTTTATTTCTTTTTACATAGACAGGGGTGTCAGCCCTATGCTAAAACCCCCAACCTGGAGGACCAGGTTGTCTGCTTTAGTCTGACCCCAGTCCGCGCAAACCTGTCCAGCTTGGAAGAACCGTCCAGGAGTAAAACTCCCGCTGGCATAGCTCTGGGGGTAATCAGGGTACGCAAGACGCCATACCTCGACAAGGTATTGACACCGGTGATGGCAGTAGCAGATTTATGAATGCACGTATTTGTCTACTGTAGCAGATTTATGAATGCACATTGTTTGTCTACTGTAGCAGATGTATGAATACAACGTGTTTGATTACTGTAGCAGGTTTATGAATGCACGTTATTGTGTCTACTGTAGCAAATTTATGAATGCACGTGTTTGTCTACTGTAACAGATGTATGGATGATCGTGTTTGATTACTGTAGCAGATTTATGAATGCACGTGTTTCTCTACTGTAGCAGATTTATGAATGCAGGTGTTTGTTTACTGTAGAAGGTTTATTACTGCACGTGTTTGTCTACTGCAGCAGATTTATGAATGCATGTATTTGTCTACTGTAGCAGATTTATGAATGCACGTGTTGTCTACTGTAGCTAATTTATGAATGCACGTGTTTGTCTACTGTAGCAAATTGATGAATGCACGTGTTTATCTACCGTAGCAGATTTATGAATGCACGTGTTTGTCTACTGTAGCAGGTTTATGAATGCACGTTTCTGTCTACTGTACCAGGTTTATGAATGCTCGTGTTTGTTTACTGTGGGAGATTTATGAATGCACGTATTTGTCTACTTAGCAGATTTATGATGCACGTGTTTGTCTATTGTAGCAGATTTATGAATGCACGTGTTTGTTTACTGTAGCAGATTTATGAATGCACGTATTTGTCTACTTTAGCAGATTTATAAATGCACATTGTTTGTCTACTATAGCAGATTTATAAATGCATGTGTTTGTCTACTGTAGCATATTTATGAATGCACTTGTTTATCTACCGTAGCAGATTTATGAATGCACGGGTTTGTCTACTGTAGCAGGTTTATGAATGCACGTGTTTGTTTACTGTGGGAGATTTATGAATGCACGTGTTTGTTTACTGTGAGACACATATTAATGCACCTGTTTGTCTACTGTGGGAGACTTATGAATGCACATGTTTGTCTACTGTAGCAGATTTATGATGCACGTGTTTGTTTATTGTAGCTGATGTATGAATGCACGTGTTTGTTTACTGTAGCAGATTTATGAATGCACGTGTTTGTTTACTGTATCAGATTTATGAATGCACGTATTTTTCTTTTGTAGGAGATTTATGAATGCACATTGTTTGTCAACTTTAGCAGATGTATAAATACACGTATTTTTTTACTGTAGCAGATTTATGAATGCACGTTATTGTCTACTGTAGCAGATTTATGAATGCACCTGTTTGTCTACTGTAGCAGATTTATGAATGCTCATGTTTGATTACTGTAGCAGATTTATGAATGCACATGTTTGTCTACTGTAGAAGATTTATGAATGCATGTGTTTGTTTACCGTAGTAGATTTATGAATGCACGTGTTTGTCTACTGAAGTAGATTTATGAATGCACGTGTTTGTCTAATGTAGAAGATTTATCTTCTTCTTCTTCGTATACTCTCTGACGTCCGTATTGACTGTGCATCGGTAAAGAAAGCAACTTGTCTCTCTGAGCTTTCCTCTGACATTTTAACCTCTGCTGCAGTTTTCAAGGCCGCTGCCTCTGCTCTGAAGTTACTTGAGAATTGTCCTGTTGCCACTGACAGTGCTTAAGGTCAGAAAGACACTGTTGCGTTCCATTTATGCATGTTTTTAAAGCTGGTAGACGTGTGGTCAAGTTATAGCTCTAGGGGGATGTTAATTCATCTATCAAATGGAAACTGCAAACAGCAACTGGGCAAACAATGTCAGATTAATACTGTTGACAATTTATATATTTTATTGACAAGTACATACACAACGTAGCTCCATTTACGATTAAAGATTCATGATCACATAGTTTATAAGGCCAACCATACCTGGCCATTAACGTTAATGTCTGCATAAACACAGCAGTAACAGTGCTTTCGTCACTTCTTCGTACAGTCTAAGTCTGTCTAATAATGGTCCGCCTTATGATTATCTATGACTCAATCGTACAACATCATTAAAATACTTCCTGGTTAATAATAAACAGCTGGGATACATATGAATCAACACCTTCTCTCTATGCAGACACACTGGCGGACATAAGAACATCAGGAAAAATACACATGGCGCAGTCATGGCAACACTTCCAAAAATCAACTGCCCAAAATCTTACAATATTTTCTGTCCTGTTCACGACCTGCATTCTTCGTATGGACTTAACCAAATCTTGCTCTCGATCATAACAACACAGACCATATATTAATTTTACGTCATTCTATTCTACTAACCCTCTTGTTAAGCAACGCAGCGTTTCAAAATAATGAATACATTGCGGTGTGCAAAAAGAGGTGCAACAGACACCTCTGCCTCCATTTTCTGTTGCATCTGTGTATGCATGGGTCCAGGTGTTCCATGGGTAATGTTTCTCTATGTATTTTGTCGCTATGGATTTTCTCTCTGTTGCAGTCTGGCTCTTCTTTCTTTCAATTCCAGGAATGTTTTCTATCATTTCAGGGAAACGATTTTGTTTCCAAACTGGAAGCTTGTGTGCAGTGCAGATGAGTTTAATAGTGGATATTTCATTTATAGAAACTGCTCTCATCTGTGGTTTGGTTAATTCTACAAAGTTGTTTCTTTTTAGTCTTTGCCTTCTAAGAGCATTCATTCTATGGCACACTAGATGGTCTGTGATACAGAGTAAATATTAGCAAGGGGAGGTGATCTTGAAAATGTTAAGCAAATAGATTCGATTACGGGTTATGTTGCTTGATTAAGCTGATGTTAAGTTAAAATTGTATTAGGGGAATTCCCTCGTGTGATCGAGAAGTTTCCAAGTGGCGAACACTGGTCAGTTCAAATCGCGGAGATGTTTTTTTCTGTGAACTGTCTTGAGCTGTGAGTAAGCTCGTGTGACTAGCCCATGCAATTATCGAGACTGGGTTGTGTTTTTTAAACAACCGAGTCTCGTGTCTTTTTTGGCGGGTCTAGTGTGTGAACTAATTGCATTCTGTTTTTGGGACTGACGGGAGAGGTCGGTCCTACAGTGTGTGTTTCGAGTATGCCTGCGCAGTGCAAAAGTTATAAAGGCCATATTATTTGTGTAGGCCTATAATTTCTGAATTTATTGGAGAATTGTGTTTGTGAGTATTTTTGATGAGGTAAGGATCCAGGACGTATGTTTGAATATATAAATGTCAAGATGAGTGAAGGCGAGATTACTGCAGATTGCCAGGGAGAGCAGTCTTGCGAGAAATTGCCGAAAGTATTCACCATTGATGTAGTTAGCACGGCGAGGATGATGTCCGTTGGCTAACCGGATCTATATGATATTTGAGGAATTTATTATTGTCAGCACGGCGAGGATAAACCGTTGCTGGGAAAAGGGATCCATTGTCTGTTTATTGTGATGCTGATGTTGGAAACATCGTTGGAGAGGCCATTTGTTATTTACATTAGAGCGCCAATGTTGAGAGCGTCTTTGATGAGGCATATTTGAGGAATTCATTATATTAGCACGGGGATGCCGACCGTTGCTAGGCATATTTGAGGAATTCATTATATTAGCACGGGGATGCCGACCGTTGCTGAGAGGATCCAGTAGTAAGATTATGTGGCGCTAATGATTATGAGAAGTGGAGATGTGACTGGAGTACTGTATTATTGTATTGCTATGACTTGTACTTAATTGTGACTGTGTATTCTGTGTATTTCATGAACGTGTTGTGGTGTAAATAAACGTTATTAACAGTACACCTGCCGTTACACCATTCCATGCCTCTGATGTGTGTATCTGTGGCGTGTGAATGCACCATGCACACTCACTACAACATTTAACACGGTAGGAGAACAGTAGGCGTGATTATAGTAACGCATGACCATAAATAGCCTGGGTGGCGGAAATCTAGGTCAACAAACAGAATGAATTTAATAGCGGGATCTCGTGTGTAGCAGTGTATGTTTAGTCTTTCAGAATTTGATATTTTGACATTCGCGTGATATAAGAAACTGTTCTGCTCTGTGTGGGCGTATGAACTATATAACCATTAAGGTAACACCCATCACCATTTATTCAATCTCCAAGAACAGTCAGTCAGTCCTATACACTTTTTGCGGACTCTAAAGACAATAATAATATCTTAATAACCCCATCAGTAACTCTCATTACAATAAAATTTCTTTACAGTCTGTTAGTCTCTTGAATTTTTCAGCTTGTTGCTGAGCCCTGCTGTCTCTTCTATCTTCCATTGGCTGGAGGCATGTAATCTTTTCGAGTTCGTTTACAGGTGTTGACTTCATGCCGCCCGTTATAATTCTCATTGCTTGATTTTGGAGTCTGCTGATTTTATCGAAGTTTGACTTAGCTGCTGTTGCCCATGCTGAAATGCCATACTCTAGGACTGGTCTCACTTGCTTTTTGTATAACGTCTTTAGCACTCTCTCATCTGCACCCCAAGTTGTTCCAGTAAGTTTTTTTCATGATTGCCATTCTTTGCCTTGCTCTAATTCGGTTTCTGTCAATTTGTTTTATCCAAGTCAGACAGCGATCAAAAGTAATGCCTAGGTAGTTTGGATTTTCATTTAAATGTAGATTTTCTCAATTTAGCACTAGTTTGGAGCTCTGTGGTTTATGCGGGAGGGAAAATACTGTGTACGTTGTTTTTTTTTCATTTATCTTCTTGAGCCATGTTTTGGCCCACTCTTCCAGTGATGTTAGTGCTTGCTGCATCAGAATGTTTGCAGTAGTGACATACTCTTTAGAGATCCACAAGGTTAAGTCATCTGCAAATGAGTCATTGTGTGCTATTTGTTGAATATTGTCAGTTATGTCATTTATGTATGCAAGGAACAGTGTAGGTGACAGGACTCCCCCTTGTGGGACCCCCTGCTCTAATCTAAACTTGTTATTAGTCTGTCCTTGTAGCTGTACTCTGGCGGTTCTATTCTCAAGGTAGTGGCCAATCAATTTGTACATTCGCCCACACACGCCACTTCTATGCAGTTTGACGTTCAGTCCGTCTTTCTATACTTTATCGAAAGCTTTTTCTAAATCTACCCAGACCACTAGCGTGTGTTTTTTTTTTTTGGAATGGCATCTTCGATTTCCAGAGCTATAAATGTGATCTGATCTTCAGTGGATCTGTGTTGTCTGAATCCTGCTTGTTGATGGGTTAATAGGTTTTCGTTTTCCATGTGCCACATCAGTCTGGTATTAATCTTGCGCTCCATCAGTTTTCCTACACAGCCAGAAGCAATTAATATTTCATTAGTTATTCTAAATTTTCCAGGTGACTTCTTTTTCTTTAGCGACATTATTGCTTCTACTCTTTCTCCCATTGTCAAATTAGTTATCATATGCTCTTCTGGAGCAATCTTTGTGTTGTCATGAATCAACTGTTTATCTATGATGATTTTCTTCCAGTGACATCAATGTGATTTGCACGAGCAAAGTGTTCTATAAATGCATTTGCAGCTTTTTCGCCTTTGAGCATATTGTCGCCTTTTTTTAGTGCGACTTGTTTGTAATGAGATCCTTCGTTGTTCAAGGCTCTAACCAGTTTCCATAGCTTATTGCCGTCTTTATCTAAGTTTAGATTTTCTGTTTTTTTCCCCCTTCCCAGCAGTCTCTTGTTGTTTTATTTAATGTTCTTCAGTATTTTGCAGTGGTGGCTTTGAGTAAAATGTTTGTTTCAGTTATTTGTTCTTTTTCTGCTGTTTCTGACCTTTGTTACTTTGTCTTCAAGTCTTTGAAGTTCTTCAGTCCAGTAATGTTTGTAATTTCTTTCTTGCCACTCTGGGAATGGATTTAGTGGCTACTCGAAGTATGGCTTTGTTTATGCTTTCGACCATCGTTTTTATATTGCTGTGCCGTGTGTTAATTTTTTCACAAAACCTGTCTGTCAACATTGTAAACTTGACCCAGTCAGCTCGTTTGTAGTTCCATAGAGGAAGTCGTTTTATGTCCTGTGGAACCAATTCCATATTTATGACCAGCTTTATTTGTTTGTGGTCACTACCTCCTAGCTGATCAAGCAAATGTCTGGCAATTTTGTGTATAATGTCCACTGTGGAAAAAGTTAGAAGATATTTGAATGCATGTGTTTGTCTACTGTAGTAGATTTATGAATGCACGTGTTTGTCTACTGTAGTAGATTTATGATTGCATGTGTTTGTCTATTGTTGTAGATTTATGAATATACTTGTTTGTCAACTGTGAGAGGATTATGAATGCCCGTGTTTGTCTACTTTAGTAGATTTATGAATGTTCTTGTTTGTCTACTGTGAGAGATTAATTAATGTACATGGTTGTCTACTGTAGTAGATTCATGAATGCACGTGTTTGCCAACTGTGAGAGATTTATGAATGTATGTGATTGTCTTTTATGAGAGATTAATAAATGCACGTATTTGTCTACTGTTGTAGATTTATGAATGTATGTGTTTGTGTTCTGTGAAAGATTAATGAATGCACGTGTTTGTTTACTGTGAGAGATTTATGAATGCACGTATTTGTCTACTGTAGTAGGGTTATGAATGTACTTGTGTGTCTACTGTGCGTAATTTATGAATGCATGTGTTTGTCTTCTGTGAGAGATTTATGAATGCATGTTTTTGTCTACAGTGAGAGAATTATGAATGCACGTGTTTGTCAGCAGTGAGAGATTACTAAATTCGTTTTTTTGTCTACTGTGAGAGATTAGTGAATTCATGTGTTTGTGTACTGTGAGAGACTTATGAATACATGTGTTTGTCTACTGTGAGAGATTAACGAATACATGTGTTTGTCTACTGTGAGAGATTAATGAATGCATGTGTATGTTTACTGTGAGAGATTATTGAATGCGCGTCTTTGTCTACTGTGAGCGATTAATGAATACACGTGTTTGTCTACTGTGAGAGATTAATGAATACATGTGTTTGTCTACTGTGTGAGATTAATGAATACACGTGTTTGTCTACTTTGAGAGATTTATGAATGCATGTGTATGCCTACTGTGAGAGATTTATGAATGCACGTTTTTGTCTACTGTGAGAGATTTATGAATGCATGTGCTTGTCTACTGTGAGAGATTTAAGCATGCACGTGTTTGTCTACTGCAAGAGATTAATGAATACACGTGTATGTCTACTGTGAGAGATTAATGAATGCACGTGTTTTTCTACTGTGAGAGATTTATGAATACACGTTTATGTCTACTGTGAGAGATTAATGAATACACATGTTTGTCTCCTTTGAGAGATTTATGAATGCACGTGTTTGTCTACTGTGAGAGATTAATGAATGCACGTGTATGTCTACTGTGAGAGACTTATGAATGCACGTGTTTCTCTACTGTGATAGGTTAATTAATGCACATGTTTGTTTACTGTGAGAGATTAATGAATGCGTGTGTTTGTCTACTGTGAGAGATTAATGAATGCATGTGCTGTTTACTGTGAGAGATTAATGAATGTGCGTGTTTGTCTACGGTGAGAGATTAATGAATGCACATGTTTTTCTATTATGAGAGGTTGAAAGCTGCACGTGTTTGTCTACTGCGAGAAATTAATAACTGCACGTTTTTGTCTACGACAGAAGATTAATGAATGCACGTGCTTGTCTACTGTAGTTGATTTATAAATGGACGCGGTTGTCTACCGTAGTAGATTAATAAACGCATGTTTTTGTCTACTGTAGTAGATTTATAAATGCATGTGGTTGTCTAGTGTAGTAGATTTATAAATGGACGTGGTTGCCTACTTTAGTAGATTGATAAATGCACGTGCTTTTCTCCGGTAGTAGATATGCGAATGCATGTGTTTGTCAACTGTTGTAGATTTATGAATGCACGTATTTGTCTACTGCGATAAATTAATGAATGAACGCAACGTGTTTGTCTGCTGTAGTAAATTCACTAATTCACGTGTTTGTCAACTGTGAGAGATTTATGAATGCACGTGTTTGTTTACCGTATCAGACATGTGAATGCACGTGTTTATGTACTGTTGAAGATTTATGAATGCACGTATTTGTTTACTGTGAGAGAGTAATAAATGCGCGTGTTTGTCTACAGTGAGTGATTAATGAATGCGCATGTTTGTCTACTGTGAGAGATTAATGAATGCATGCGTTTATTTACTGTAAGTGATTAATGACTGCGCGAGTTTGTCTACTGTGAGAGATTAATGAATGCACGTGTTTGTCTACTGTGAGAGATTAATAACTGCACGTGTTTCTCTACTGTGAGAGATTAATGACTGCATGTGTTTGTCTACGACATAACATTTATGAATGCACGTGCTTGTCTACTGTATTAGATTTTTAAATTCACATGGTTGTCTACTGTAGTATTTTTATAAATGGACGTGGTTGTCTACTGTAGTAGATTGATAAATGGACGTGCTTGTCTACTATAGTAGATTTATAAATGCACGTGTTTGTCTACTGTAGTAGTTTTATAAGTGCACGTGTTTGTCTAATGTAGATTTATAAATGCACGTTGTTGTCTACTGTAGTAGATTTATAGATTCCCGTGCTTGTCTACTGTTGTAGATTTATAAATGCACGGTTTTGTCTACTGCGGTAGATTTATAAATGCACTTGTTTGTCTACTGTAGTAGATTTATAAATGCACGTGTTTGTCTACTATAGTAGATTTATAAATGCACATGTTTGTCTACTGTAGTAGATTTATAAATGCACGTGATTGCCTACTGTAGTAGATTTATAAATGCACGTGTTTGTCTACTGTAGGGGCTTTTTCAATGCACCTGCTTGTCTACTGTGTGCTAGTTAGTATTTTGTAATTGTCTATGTGACTGATAGCTAGGGCAGTTTTTATTATTGAGGTATTACTCCAAACATCGTCATCACGTGTATTTAATTTGTTTCCCAGAAACATGTATCCATGTATAAAACATTTTATTTTTGAGTACTCGGTGTTTTCTTAGATACTCGTGTCACAACATGCGTATACATGCAATAACCACTATTTACAGGATCGCCATCTTTCGTTTGATTCTATCTGTTCGAATACAGAACAGCAAACACAATCGTGATAGATGTGAGCACTTTTAACGGCTTCTTTCATTCACATCATCCTGGAAAAGAATTAAAGGCATTGCAAAATCATTACTACGTTAACAACGGCTTGAACGACGGATATGGTCTTCAGCAAGACGGAATGAAAAGAACAGTAGAAAAGTGCGACCTGCGACTATTGGCGGTTTTAGGTGTAGGTAACCTAGGCTTTTGCCTAGGCCTCCCGCGTTTAGGGCCTCGCGCACAAATGTATGTTTGTCGATCGAACAGGAATTTATGAAAAATACGACATGCATGATCACACCTGCCTGGGGTTTCGCATAACCTAAAACTGCTACTGGAAAACTAAAATAAAGGAAAAATAATAATAATAAGTAAACATAAATATATAATATTAGTCCGTTAAGATTCAAATTTGTCACAACGGTTAATCCAAGAAAGACATACCGCGAAATGACAAGGAAAACCTGCAAGATTAAAACGATAGGTGCAAGAATATAAAAAAAAGGAATATCAAATTGGGATAAGAGACGGGAGACGAACTATTAAATAGTAATAAAAACTCAGTAAACTATAAATGTACAATACAGTCCGGATACGTAGAAGTCACTGGGACCACCTAAAATATTTCTACTTATTAGAATTCTGCTCAAAGATGGACATTTACGTCAGAATAAGAGGTAACTCATGTAGCAATTATTTTAAGCATTCAGAAAGAAGCATTTTGATTTTAAATTGTCATGACTATATCACTGTCACGAGTGAGTTATGTAAGAGTCTGACTGAGAAGAAAAACCAAGTCGGTGTGATGTCAGAGACGAAACAAAGATCTGAGAGAGGTCTGAGATGATAGAAGAGAAATGGTGTTGATGGTGGATAGTGTGACATATAGTTATCGAGGATGAGAACCTATACTGACTCTCCCCTCGCCACTCAGTGACCTTTTGTTCAACTACTGTTACCCTGGCTTTTGCTCTACTAGGAGATAAGGTTTATTACACTACAGTATATCCACATACAACAGTGTATCCACATACAACAGTACGAGTACAAGTTAAAGAATGCAGGTACAGATAGGAAGGGAAATCTGATCCGTTAAGCAATTATATATTTTATTAACAACAGTAAAAAAACTTACTTACTTACTTAGTCGTTCCCCTTCTACCGTGAGGTGTAGAGGTTTACAGTAAAAAAAAACTGTGGTAAAATAAACACGAAAATCTGTCAGCACATCAAAAAAAAAAAAAAAAACCTCAATACGATACAGGTAACGATCTACGAGATACGCAAAAAAACAAGAAGACTAGTATAAAGATTTGGAACACTCCGAAAAAAAAAAACGAAGTAGGTTCCGCACTCCCACAATTATAGGGTGAGGGTTAAACTAATAATCCTTTGCTGGAAATCCTTAAATAAAGAGTCCTACCTACATACGCTAATCCCGCTGACTTGTCACTGTCAGCGACACTGCTAATTAATTTCACTAACTGCTCCGGTCCACATTTTTCTTAAAATCTACACTCCCCTCTATTAATTTAAGTGCACTCTACCCTAAGTCCTTCTTTGTTGGCGCGCGTGCGTTGATGCTCCACTGGAACCACAGCTAGCCGTTGGAGATATGCTAACCCTCTATTCTCCAGGGTAATTGCTGACTAATCCGTGAATTAACTGCGCCCGGCTGTAAATCCAGGTACTCGAGAGGTGCGATGGAAACACTCACGATACGATAGATGCTGATGAATAAATCCACTTTCTGTATTGGTCCACTACTAAGATAGCAGCCCTAAATAATAGTGGACGACGTAGCTTGATGGAAAAGACAACTGGTGCCTATGGAACGGCGCTCCTATTACTTGGTGGTGGACGAATTATTTATGTTTTCCAAGCAAGTCAATCACCAATGGGCCCGTAATAGGGTGACGAGAATAAACACTACTATAGTTGGTGTGCAACCAAGCTGTACGTGGGTCGATGACTTCCCCGTTATTCCACGAAGGCAAAATCAGGCTGATGGCTCAGCGGTCTACCGGAGATGACAGGGATTTGCTGTAACGAAAACATAATCAAACCCTATGATCAACTCTCTAAATTAAATCATAAACATTACAACACGGCACAACAGATAAACAGGGTCGAAATAGGTACAGATAAACATACACCCATCCCATCTCCCCCTTTCAGCTGCTCAATTTTGATCTGGTGGTTTGCAGTTTCTTCTTACTCTCCTCTGCTCACCGTCCGATCAGCAGACATCACACAATAAGTGCATGGTAGGCTTAATGTAGCATGTGCGTAGTAATACGAAGACCGGTTTCCGCGCGACTAACGCTGGGATGGGTTTTAGGCATGCATACTAGGCTGCCCTCCCCCTCTCTCTACCTGGCAAGGGGTGACCTTAAAATCAGTCAGGTCGGCTAACCCACCGGCGGATACACAATTCGTCGACCAGTCTAAACTGGTATCACTGGCGTTCGACACATTTAATAATTACATACAGCTGTGGTGGGTTTTGATGTTATTAATTGTTGTTGTTATGTTTACTTAGTGTACTGAATGAGGTCAGCTGTGAAGGTCCCTGAGGATAACAGTTTATGTGAGTTTACAGAGTACCTTGCTACTACCACCTACGACCTCTATCAGACTTATTCTTGACTAGTATGTCTGATAGCTACGTCTAATGTCTAGGATAATGAAATGTGGAGTGCTGGTAATTAAATACACAAACACCCACACACAAACACTAATATTAATCTCTATGATCAAGTCAATTAACACTGTGTTTAAATTTTAGAAATTACAATTGTTTCCAAATTTATTTTGTCCTGAACCAAGATTTTTCTTATGGTTAGGACTTTAAAATCAATATGAATCAATTTCAATAGAAATACATATAATCGAGTAAACACATGAAAGACTTGTACATATACATAATTTAAATTTGGTAATATTGGTACTAAAACTAAAAGTCTTTAGGAACTAGTGCTGGATGTCGGGTCGGGGTATTTGCATCATACCCAGTCTTTAGTTAACAGTGTTCATTTGCTCTTTAAACAGGATTAATGGTGGAAAAGTTTCTTAATACACAATGGAGTTTAAATTTTAGTATATTCGTTGATGAATCTCAGCAGGCCAGGTCTTTAATACTTATCTGGCCTGTGACGATTGAAGAAAGTTGTTCCTTAGGCCCACTCCTCACTTGCTCTGAGGTAATATGGTAGGCATCTCATTTCATACAGTGATGTACTCTTCAGAACATCTGGCACTAGCACAGTGCCAGACAAAGAAACTCTGAAACCACAAAATTAGGCTAGGTCTTAACATAATACCTAATCCACCATGTTTACAAGCAATAATACATTGAAATAAAAAACAGGGTCAGATCTCTCTGACCGACCCAGCACATCTACATCAAGGCTGTTATCAAGTAGCACTAGTTTCCCCTTCCTCTCCTCTATGGACTGCACTGCATCTGAAATATCTTCATTTATCTCTTTTTTCCATATAATAAGATGGGTGATATGTTTCCACCTGACCACCTGAAAAGAAACATCTGTATTCTACATTTCTGATAGTTTATCCTATTATATTTCAACCTCTAGGCCCTGGAACAGTTGGCTGGGGACCTAGAATAAGTACTTACTTGTCGTAATCATTTTTCATTATATGGCAGTATCACTCACTCAGAATTGTTAAATAAAAAGGTTAATAATTTCTGCCTTACCACAATTCAAAATGAAAACCCACAGGTACGTTGAAAATAGCACAAACTCAGCTGAGCTGCTGGCTAGACTAGGGCGTCCCACTACTATTAGCACATATATTCAATGGACGACAAACTTCTTAGTCTCAACGATCTGCTTGTATGGACAGTCTTCAACAAAATGGCAACGAGCCGTCCAATTTTCTAATAATCTTAACTGTTTTGACCAATCAAATTGGAAAGCCAATCTTTTTAAATTTAAAATTTTACACTAAGGTCCAAATTTGGTCCAATGTGTAGTGTATTTCTGTCGGTCGGTCTGTCCGAACTTGTCATTTCCCAAAAATGGACTTGGTTTTGGGCCCAACTACAAAAAACTATTCAAATTTTCTCTCACTCACTTCTTAGATTTCTACTGCGAAGATATTTTTAGATTCTATCCGCCTTGTCTCCCCCTTGTTTACATGTAATCTTTTCCTGCCTTCGTCTCAAGGACACGTCAAAATGTAACTTTAGTGAATGCAAAACTAACATCTGTTTGCTAGTCTGCCACTGAGCAAATCAGTCTTTTGTCAATAACTTCCATGTTATCTGTCCGTCCTTTTATTTTAAAGCATATTATTTATCAGGAAAAGATAAGCTAACTTTTGTGATTCTAAACTTATTAATAAGGAATTCCATATTTTTTCCATGTTATCCAACCTATTCATGTCTTTTTGCACTAATTTCAAGCTAAATACGAGCCCTCCTTTTCTTACCCCGTCTAAACGAATAGGCCTTTCGTGTCCCCATGTTATAAATAGTTTTTTTCAATGACACTAGAAAACAATGGTACGGTCTACCAAAATCAACGCGCTTGTGGCGTGGGCGAAGAAGCAGCAGCGTATCTTAACTATATTTTATCCCTACATTTTATTTTAACTTTTATATTTATAATGGAGGATTTTATCGCTGTATCAATGTATTCCACCACAACAGCATTTGTCAACAATGGAAGTCTGCACTAGGAAAGCATTATAAATGAGTTTAAAATAATCAACTAATGTACAGGTGCTTACTTAAATTCAAGTTACATGTAGGGAAAAATTATATTGAGGCCAAAAGATTTGGATTGCTTAGGTTAACCTTTTTGTGTGTTAAAGACTCAATTACATAGTTATCCATATATAGAGGAAACCGAGTATTCCTTTTAATGAACTATATCATACATCAAGTCACACAACCATTTGGCTCTTATAACTAGTAGCAGCATAAAATCACAATTCCCTTCTCAAAAAATAAAACTGGCTACAGCTTCAGATTTCGGGTTGAATGATTGCTGTAATTTACTACATTACTAAAACCCTTTATGAAGGCTTACTACGACTTATTACAAATCCCAAGCACACCTTTATACTAATTACCACGTACTAAACTTGCTTACCAAGATTGTCAGAATCTCCCACTCTATAATAGCAGGCAAGCTGGCGTTAAGTCTTCTAACTTCTCACGGCAGGAATTTTTAGGACTGAAGCAATTAGAAGCAGAAGTAGACGGTATATATATTTTAATAGTAGGGTTGCAGGTGTGCTCGTGTGGGCTACCACATGCATAGAGAACAACTCGTAACTTTTACCCAGAGAATTCTCCTACCGACAAGCTACAAATAATTAGCGTAACAGAGTAAAGAATGTTATGCATAGAGAGTCATAGAATTCTTGGCATCAAACACAGGGAAGTTTAGGAGACCGTCACCTCAACAGCGCAGGTGTCTTCGAACACATCGCTCTTCGCCCGGACTGCCCCGTAACATGACGGAACTCCAGGAACAGTTTTCCGTGTTTACGTGCAAAAAAAAAAAAAAAAAAAATAGAGAAACCGCCAATAGATGGCGTAATAAGTTCCGCACGTGGACAGCGAGGCGGCTAATTTTCCCTGGTCTCAAAGAAACAATACGGAGAGTTGTAACCGCTTCAAAGATTACTCTGACCAACTTAACAGGCAAGGGGAGGGAACCTGTCCTAGTAAGAGTGACAGCGAGCACTCTCCCTTTCATCTACGGAAGAGAAATTAAATAAAGAAATGCGAGTGGCAATAACAGTCAAGAAGAAATGAGCGGTGCGGATTTAGCTCCACCCAGTGCCCAACAATTTCTTACCCAATTCTGTCACAATCACTTGAAATTTTCAAAAGCAGTTTAACGAAGTCTAAAATGTGGTGTCACAAGGTAATTTCTAGCAGCAAATTATAAACCTTCGAATCAAGTTTTGGCTTAGTATTTTTATGCGTTTTGGTTGCGTTTCCTAAACTGATTCCTAGAGTGATAACTATTGCAGAACATGTAAGCCGACGTAAGAGTTACTTATATTCTAGTGTTTTGTTTCCTTCTTTCTTACGACTGCATACCAAATACTGGTTTATGTTTATTATTTACTATTCACAGGTCTCGGGTTTCAAGATTTGTTTATCTTTAGATCTCAAACGCGAAGTCCCGTTGCTGTCAGAGTTAACTCAAGCTCTTTTCTTGCAAACCGAAGTGAACCAGTGTGCGCTTAGTTCACCTGACGATTACGTGCTTTCTGTTTTAATGAATGTTACATTGTAGTGTCCTGTCGGAAGCTCGGGCGTTTATTAACTTTTCACCACCTGTTCATAAAAACAAACAAAAATTATGTACACAGTGCTATAATTTAGGCGATGAAGGCATATATTCTACTTATGAGAGTCCAAATTTGAGTTGGGCAGACAAATTACCTGGATTTATCTGAAAACTCTAGTTATCCGAATTTGAGTTAACCGGAGGATTTTTTTTTTTTTTTTTAACAAAGCTGAAGATGACATTTGGCCAGGATCTTCAGAAATACTTATTTTGCTTTTTCCCGCCTGCTTTTTCTTATGGCAACTAGCACAGTCGTATTCATATCCTTTCTAATCTTTTATTTTCTACTTCGTCCTCAACCAATATGTGAGTTATGTGATAACTCACTTTCAGGGTTATCTCTATTTGTCCTTTTCGTCTGTATCTTCCCCCCCTCCCCCCCCCCCCCCCCACCCAATTCAATTTGTGAACTGAAGTTTACCTAGCAAATGTTTACGTTTAATTTATGTGGAGGCCACCTGATCCCTTTCTTCTCGCTTAACAAAGCGAAGACCACATTGTTGACATTTCAGAAGATGTGACCGCTGCGAGCTTTGTTATCCGTCCGACCAATCAATGAATCAAATGATCCAGTTGTACCTAGACATAAAATGTGGATTGGAAAAGGAAATTCAATAAGTTATGAAAATGATGTTGGTTGGAGACGATATTGAATGGAACAACACAAGAAGACCAAATGCGGTGGTTCACTTGGTTACGGCGCAAATGGCAACTTGTGGAAAAGCACTTGACTGAGGGAGTCAAGACAGTTAGATGAAAATATAAACGTATAGGATTTGTTGGTTATATGGTCGGTATTATATTGTGCTTGGATCTACAAATGCGTCTGTGAGTATATGTGTGTATGTTGTGGTTTTACAGCTTCAAATGGTTTCTCTGTGTTGCTATTTCGAAGGTGTGTTGGGTTTTCTTATAACTGGTGTCATTCAGTCACAGAAAGGCGTGGGAAAAAAAAGATACGAAAAATTGGCTGTGTAATTATGATATAGATATATGTAGACAGATAAAAGGTATGACAACATTTGTCTAACTCTTAAAAGTAAATAAAAGAATGAAGAAATGATCTACAGACCTATCCGGAGCTGCTTCCAGAAGTAATGGACCGTTAGAAATGAGGAACTCAAGAATGGATATATCTACTAGGCTTGAGAGCAATCACCTTCTATTACCTGGAAATTAATGAAGAAATACCTTATAGACACTTTTCTTAAGTCTAATCTCAATTGTGCTCTGTCTACTATACCAAACTACTATTGTATTTGATGCTATATTTAATATCTCATTCCACTAGCTGTCAAAGCATTTTATGGCAAATAAAGATTCTGATAAAACCCCCATGTAAAAACATCCGTATTGATCCACTTGAATGGTATTCTACGCACATTTTGTAAATTTCAATAATACTTATTTTTGGCAGGTTGTATCATATCATATCATTATATGCCAATGTCTTTTAGAAAGCTTAAAGATTGTTGTGTATGTGTAACACAAATATTCGATGTAAAAACACCCACATAGAACTACTTGAGACGTCTTCAACACTTTATGTAAATTCTAATGATTATCCTATATGCCATGTGTCGTAAAAATTTTTAATCTGTATGACACCACGCTCAAATTCCCCGCTCAAAAACTAGCTATAATATTTGAATCCAAATTAACTATAGTATTTGAAGCAGTCTGAGACCCCAGTCAAATTTACCACCAAAATTTATCTAGTGTATTTGAATTTGTCTAGGAACCCAGTCAAAATGTACCGCCCACCAAAATTATCTAAGAGCCTAGTACAAATTTAACAACAAAAGTGCTTCTGTTTTTTTGGTAAGGATAAAGAAACCTTTTAACTTGGTAACAATGCCTATTTTGTGTTTTTGACCAAACAAAGATATTTTATTTCTTAACAACTAAAGATAGTTAAACAGTAGGAAATGTCTCAAATTATAGCGCTGATATTGATTTACACATAAGCATAAAAATTCACGCATGATAAAATTTTATTGTAGTAGAAAAATTTATTTTAGTGATATTTTCATATCATCATCATCATCTCAACCCATAACCCGTCATGGGTCGTAGGGGTGCCATGGTGGAAGCATCAGCAGACAGGGTCCTCCACTGCTCTCTATTCTCAGCAATGCGTACAAGTGTGGAGAAACCGTGTCCTGCCCATTCTTTGATGTTATCAGCCCAGGATTTTCTTTGCCTTCCTCTTCTCCGTTTACCTTCGACTGTTCCCTGGAGGATCGTTTTCGAAAGGGAGTCATGACGAGTTACATGCCCAAACCAGGCAAGCTTTCGACGTTTCACTATTGACAAAAGTGGTTCTTGATGGCCTGCATAGGTGTTTATCTTCTCTCTAACATAGACATTTGTTTTGTGCTCTTTATAGCAAATGCGCAAAATTCTTCTATAACATTTATGCTCGAAAGCCTGAATCCTTCGCTCCGTATCTGCAGTGAGTGTCCAGCCCTCACACCCATACAAGAGAATAGATAATACAAGTGATTTGTATAATTTGATCTTCACAGGAAAACTGATGTTATTTTTCTAGATCACATTCAACCTTGTCATGGCAGCTGAGGCCATCTCAAGTCTTGTCTTGATTTCTTTATTTGATCTTCCATCACTACATATAGTGGACCCGAGATATTTAAAGGTGTTAACTTCTTCTAACGTTTGCCCATTTAACGTAATGTTGGTCGGAACATGTTTCTTATGGCTATTCACCAATATCTTGCTTTTTTCTATATTAATTTCCATCCCATATGTTCTTGTTACTTTCTCCAGTCTAGAGGTAAGGTCTTGAAGTTCTGATTCTGTTCCAGCTATCAGATCAATATCATCAGCAAAACGTAGATTACACAGAGGTCGGCCTCCAATCGATATGGTTGATTTATAATCGTAGAGAGCCTCCTGCATAATATGTTCTAGATAAATGTTAAAGAGCACTGGTGACAGGATACATCCCTGGCGAACTCCTACAGTTGTTTTGAAAAATTCTCCAATGTCATTGCTTGCAAAAACAGCACTGCTTGCGTCCTTGTATAGTGCTTCAATGATATCTATGATGTTGGTATCAAAATTGAATTTTCTCATTATTTGCCATAAACCTTCATGCCAGACTCGATCGAAGGCTTTTGTGAAATCGATGAAGTTATGGTATAAATCATGTTGATGCTGGAGATGTTTTTCGATCAGTAATCTAATATTGAAGATTTGTTCTGAGGTACTTCTTTTTGGTCTAAAGCCAGCCTGTTCCTCTGACAAGATTTCATATCAGGGTAATGCCAAATTTAATTACTTAAAAATTACCCAGATTGAAATGCTAAGAACTAACTAAGGAATATCCATATAGAGCGATAGAGAACAATTGGCCGTTTAATTATCACTTTTGATAATTAAAATCGGTCCACTAATAACTGTAATATAAAATATTTAAAATTAGTCAGATTATACAAACACGCTCAGAACCGCATAAGTCTCAAAATTACCTTTTTGACTTTTCCTCCGATTGGGCGGATGTAGTTTTATAAATAGTAACAAGGTGGTACTATCAGGGCCATTCGATTCGAAAATCTACACCGAGTTGACAGCATTGGAAAGATAGAAAGATCAAGTTTTTGCCTTCTGATCTGAAAGCAGTTCTACGATCCCTTAGAAGGCCAGTTCAGCTTGAGTGTGTGTGAATATATTTACCTGAGGGTAAGAAAGATATTTTTATTTGCTTATTTTATTAATTATTAACCTGTGAGTAAACAGCCTATTTGTTCGAGTGCTAGTAGAAAGTGAAACTAATATGTTGTGTCACACTGACCTAAGTAGGAATGTGTGTAGTAGTGCAGGCTTGTTCGAAATGAAAAAAAAATGTGTATAGTGTTTGCAAATTGGCAACAAATTTACGACTGTAAGTGTTAGGGGTGGTTTAATTTAGTATTTTCTTCTGGAGTGACACACTGTTCAAAGATCACGTGATAAACATATAGGGAAGGTTAGAATGGAGTAATCAATAGGTCACATGCTGTATTGTACTTACCATGATTATTGTATGGAAGCCAAGCATGGACGAGGGACACTAACATTGAATCAACACAGAGAAAGAATGATTACATGAAACTGATTGTAGGCAACGGAATTCAAGGTCTTGTGCAACTTGTTAGCACAAATATCTGACAAGGGTAAGTTTTAATATTGTTTAGGGGTGAATTGATTGAGGCAGACTTCTACATGGAATGGGTTGTCCTTCTATTCCAGGTTATATCACGAAATTACCTCGTGGCTGTATTCAATTGAGAGGGAGTGTGTGGGTGATGAGAGCTCCTCATACAACTGGAGCCAGACCCCCATCTTCTCAGTCAGGAGCTACTACGTTTGTGGTCCTGCAGTGGTATATGAATAGCAGCAACAAAATTCGAAGTTAAGTCCTTTAAAAAGGCAATGTCAGTTTGTCCAAATCATTCACCCAAGAAAACTTATAAACCTTTGTAGGATGAAAGTATCAGACCTTCCAAAGTAATCAAAAGACCTTACAGTGTAGTACTAGCAGAAGTATCACTCATATGAACAGAAACTGTATGTGTAGTTATTCCAGTGAACACTCTACAAAAATGGAACGGTTTTTCCAATATAGTTATTTTGATTTGTAAATTTCCTTTTATTGCTTTTGAGTATTCCTGACCTGAAAAGATTGAGGTTCAGGACAATTAAATTGTACATAAAATTTCATACAGCCTTGCTTAGATAATTTTATTAAAGTTGAAGATCTGTTTGAAATTAATCAGTAATTATATTAAATACATTCACCCTAGACCCGTAGCTAAATCAATTTGGGATCAGAAGAGGTAGCAGTTAGGGACTCAGAGAACATCATCATCATCTTCTCTGAGAACTTACATAGCTTGACCCCACTTTGATGTCTATACACCCTTGCTCTTTTCAGGGAAGGGGGTATTACTTTAAGACAAGTCTCTTATCTGGCACTATCCTGGTATCATCTGTCCAGGATAGCCCATCTTTTAATAACATCAAAACCTCTTATTACATATTGGTGTCCTGTCCGGGATTTTTCCACCATACCCTGGCGACATTCTGTCGCATCCTTTTACACCTCTTCTTTCTCAGCTACATTATCCATTTATTTCTTCATTTTTTCCGCACATAGAATTGTGCCCCGCCACTCCTTAGATTATTTTTACCTTTGCTCATACTGCGACCGTGTCATTTCCCGGCTAAAAGCCTCGGCAGATTAATGTTTGTCGCCGAGCGAGTGAACTCAGGCAGATAGACGATGGTCACATTCGGTAAACGTGGAAGTATTTGTCGACTTTCTATGTATTGCATTTCCGCCAGACAAGAATGTCCAGCTGGGTGTATTGTTCAAAGTAAAAAAAAAACTCGTTCAGACACTTCAGCCGAGAATACAAAGAAAGCCAGGTTGGTTGTGTTTGCATCAGCGACAAGTGTTAGATTGCCCCACCTGTAAACGGGGAGAGGCAATGAATGCATAATCACTCCGCCCAGATGTTTCTGTAATAATTATTACAGTCTTGGGAGACAAATTAACGAGGACACTATATTACAGCGATGAAGTTACAAATCTGATTTAAAAGGTTACCTAATAGTAACGGAAGGAGACATGCCATATAAGGAGATGAGGTCATGTGTTCAAATTTTAAAATGATATTTTAAAACACGAAGGTTAAGGTAATAATCACACCCCGATTCACTTCATTCCTCGCTCATGGATTGGATCAAATGAGAGCAAGAAACACATTTTTGTTCTGATTGGAAGCTAGTCAGAAAACCAGATGGACGCGTGAAGAGGAAAACTGCGATATTAACGTAGCACATTCAAGATATACGACACTGCATTCAAAAATCGTCAGTGTAGACAATCCGGACAACGCCAAGAAAGAATAGAGCCAGGATTCTGAACTTATAGGACCGGACAAAACGTATTGGGGCATCTTCTGAAACATCAGTAGAAAAACACTTCAAAATTAATACGAAAACCGGAATTCCACAGAACCGCTCACAAGTCACAGAGGGATTCTTAATAGAAATAATACCCCAGACGCGTGTTCGAGGCATCTTTATCAAGTTGCCAAGACTATTCTACTGAGCAAAAAGTCTTGATTTCCCAACTATTGGGGTACGTTGTAACATATATTTTATACTTTGAATTTGACATGTTTGAACTGCAGGTGGTTATACAGGTCCAAAGAGGCTGGAAACCTCAGCATGTGAAAATGATATATTTATAAACCACCACAGCAACGAGCTGGCGACTGCTTTATGTGGGTTTCTCATAGAGAACCAAAAGCAGAGGTAGTCCCAAGTTCCAAGTAGGGCATGGAGAGGATGATGGTGACATCATGTGTATATATTTATTATCATTTGTAATAAGTTATATGTATACTTAGGCATATTCACCCAGGCACAAGCTATATATATAGGAAATCCTGATAAAATTGCTGAGAAAAAGAGATGTTGGATGAGACAGCGGGAAGGCGTCTGATTAGCATCAAAGAACATAAACTTAACAGAGGTCTTTGTTTTCCTCTAAAGTTTGTGGTACGAGTCTACAAGACCATTTGTGGTACCATTCCACGATACCAGTTTGGAAGACGAACCTGTAGTTCAGAGCTTGTAGTCGACACGAGACGCCTACCTTCAACGGCCTGTGAAGATGCTCGCATTGACCAGGAGCGGTTACCCCTTGAATTGACATTTTGGGACGTGCCCTCGCCAAAGAAATTGTAAATTGACGGAGCAGTCAGTAGAAAAAAAACAACACTTCATCAACCTGACAGCTAAGTCTAATCTTTTCAGGCCAGAACCAAATGAACACTTTTCGTTGTTTCAAACGTAGTCCAATTCTAGCGATGTTTCAGTGAAGAAACAAGTATTACCTAACCAATCCTTCATTTATTTACAATTGTTAAAGAATAATTGATCAGGATTTCCTATATATATATATATATATCGAGAGAGAGAGAGAGAGAGAGAGAGAGAGAGAGAGAGAGAGAGAGAGTCAAAAAGTAACATTTCACTGTTATATATTTACATCTATAGAGTCAATAAGTAACATTTTACTGTTCATTCAGTTGGGGACTTGAACGAGCTAATAAATAAATCATACAATATATCCCTTCATTAAAGTCGGCGGGCTGATACTAAGTTAACTTTGCTACGACCCATTCAGCATATTTCTTGACTTCTGAATATCTTCTGAAAATTACCTCAAAGTAGAAGCATCATCATTTTTCTATTTGCATCTCTGCCAAAAGTAGGTAGTAACTTTGAAGATCCACATTAGATAATCTAGGTTTTTGCCATTGTTGGACCATCAGTGCAGAGCAAGGCTAGGCAAATCCGTGACAGAGAGGTTGAGGGAAACAGAATAGAAAATGGACAAGAGAAGAGGAGACAGACACGAAAAATGTGAAGAAGACAAGAACAGATCTAGAATGGGTGGTACAGGACTGAGGGCGTGAGTTTTATTTTTTGACTTGTGTCCTATGGGAAGTTGAAAGGTACTGCTTTCTTTTACTTTGCCTCAAAATTACGGTTTGAGCTAATTTGTGTGTGAAAAACTGTTATAAACTATTGACATCGTTTGTAATAGACTTAAAAACGACCTAAAAACAAAACAATACAAGGAAACAAACAAGAAAATAAAACAAAAACGAAGAACCGAAAAAGGCGCGATTTAAAAAAATTAAAATAAGATAATATGTTTTACCATTTCTGCTGCTTGTGTATTACTGTTTCTTTTCTTTTTGCCCTTATTCATTATCTGTCTTTAAGAAGCAAGTAGCCATTAATTGCAGGTAATCTCATAGTACCCGCTCCGAAGCACTCCGTGTCTTCTTGTAGTGGTGTTTTCAGTAGTTAGTTGTTTTACATGATGAATTTGTTATCCACAAGCACGATTTGACTTCTCACTCGTCCCCTATAGCTCAGAGCTACCACTTCAGTTGGTTTCTAAATCAAGCTATCGCCAAATAACCCCACGTGCTCATGTAATCGTTGTTTCTGTTCATATTTGTTGCACATGACATCGATACCAATACGTTTAACTCTCTTTAGATAACTTTTATACATGCTTGGTAGGGAATAGTTATCCGATTCCTTGCATTCCGACAGGATCTACGAGAATGAGAATTTACTGAAAACAAAACAACTCACACTTTCAAAACATGTAGCAAAGATAACCAATCGTAATCACGTATAGGGAATAAGCATAACAAGTCGATAACACCAAACCACAAGGACGCTTTCATTGGAAATTACAGCGACAAGCGTAATAAAGGAACTATCACTGCAAACTGACAGTTAATGTGTGGCTTGATGTATCATTTTGGACGTGTTGTTTGTAGAGCACTATTGACTGGAATTGTTTCGATTCCACATCAGTAGATAACAGTTTTTGATAGTTCGAACACTAGAACGGCTTAGTACTCTACCGGAATTTGTGAGTTATCTCAGCTATGAATGTTTTGGGTTCAGAAGTCGTTGCAACAGTACGATAGATTAATGACAGATTAACGCCGAATGCTCCGAAAGTTAAATGACCTGTTAACAAAGCCATTTGTTAATGAAATGACCCCAAAGCTCTGACCTGTAACATGGTTCGAAAAGTAAATGTTGAAACAGTTGAGTTAATGGCAATGCGTTTTCATTGTGCCACGGGTTAGTCAGAATCTATGGCTTGTTCACTATCATGTAAACAGGGCTGATTCTAGAGGAGAGCCAACGGGACTACCTTCTCTGGACTCAAAGGCTCTGTAGCGACAAAACTGTTACCTTAACAAATAGAAATAACAATAAACACAACGAATGAATCAAAGATGAGAACAATCTTTATTTGTTCAGCTTAAATGTCTGCCCATGTTGCTTTTGTTCTGCTATTCCGCTTATAAGAAAATAGATTACTTAGTATTATTATAAACTATGTTTATTTTATTAATGAATTTACCAATCTCCTTAAATGTTAGGTTACAAATTGAAAACATAATGTAGGAAGATTTTCCATACTCATATAGAAGACACTCACATCTTAACGGGGAAGAGCACTAAATATGTTGTTGGCTGGGGACGACTGAACCACTAGAGAACAGAATAAATACAGCACGAAGAGCTTTTGCTAGTCTCAACAACACCTGGAAGTCCTCTCAGTACAGCACAAACACCAAATTAAAATTATATGAGAGCTGTGCACTTGTTGTGCTTCTTTTTGTTGCGGAATGCTGGAGCGAAACAGAGAAGGACATGTCGAAAGTGTCCTCTTTCCACGCAATCTGCTTAAGGAGAATTCTCAGAATATTTTGGCCGAATACCATCACCAATCAAGAACTGCTTACTCGGAGCAACCAAGAGGACATGCACACCGTCATAGCTGGCAGACGATGCAGTTGGGTTGGCCACGTCCTCAGAAGCGAACCTGATGCCATCACAAGAACAGCTATGCTATGGACTCTTTAAGGAAAGCGAAAGACAGGCCGACCGAACACAACTTGGCGGAGAACTATGGAGGCCGAGATGCAAAGAATGAACCAGAGCTGGGGCACTGCATGAAGGATGGCCGCCGACCGAGCAAAGTGGAAACAGTTTATTGCTGCCCTACAAGACGCAACTAGGCGTGATGGCCACTGATTGATTTGATAGTCGGAGGCTAAGGATCAAAGAAGACCTAAGGCCGTGATGTGTCTACGTTGACAGTGGATTCTTGGTTTCCTTTCGTCTCCTTCTTTCTCATAATATAAAATGTAGGGTCTAATGATGATGTTTGTATGCTTCACCATATTTTATATCATGATAATAATTAGTTTGTAGTTGTCAACATATTTTATTTCATGGTAATATTTAGAAACTGTGAATATGAGTATGCTATTTTATTTTGCCTTTACAACTTTGAATTCCTTTAAATTTATATGTAAAATGCATGTGAGAATAAATGAATTCAGTATGAAAGGTGACAAAAAGGGAGGGCAGAATGTCACTCTCAATTCTCAACCTTTATAATAATAAAATTCGCTCGTTCGTTCTCGTCCAAATGAGTAATTAAATTTTTTGAGTGGGTGATTTTCGTGTCCAGTATTGAGTTATACACTCATGTTTACAGCGACCTCATTGTATTCCGGAGCATTTTAAATGTTTGCATGCACTGCATATACTATTCAAACCATTATCATACGTTTTTGGGCCAGATATACACTACTGAGCATAATTTGTTAACATAATGGGAATGAGCTTTCTAAAGTGAATTAATTTATAATTATACATCAATATCAATATTAGCCGTGTAATATCTCAAATTCTTTTTATTACAAAGTTACATTTCAAAATTATTTATTAAAAGTAAGGTTGTAAAATAAAAAAAGTTTAAGTTGAAAATTACATATTCATTTATCCTTTATTATAGTCTGCTGCTTTCCCTTTAACCCGAAAAAATTATGTTCCCTTGCACTCAAGGATTCTGGGCTAATTACGAAGCAACCGTAACGCTTTTTATTTTTCGTATTTTTCTTGTACATATTATCTTAAGACTTACAAGCATACCCAATTTCAGACTTCTAGGTAGTTAAGAAGTGATCAAACAACTTTGTGCGGACAGACGGAATCGCAAAACACACTTTGTTTTATATATAAGATATACATAGAGAGCAAGCTTTAAACGTCGCCGATGTTCACAATTATCATAAATGTATTCACAATTTGGATATGTTGGCTATTAATGAAATTTGCTTTATTAGAAAATCTGATCTGCTAATAAAATAACAGGGAGCATAGACCTTCAACAAACACATGTTACAGCCTCATGTCGGGTGCAGTCAACTCAAGGTCTTTGCATATCTGTCTTAATATTTTCATTGTCGACTCCAGCTCTCTGTTCCATGTGTTCTTCTGTCTGCCTCTACATCTTTTTCGCTAAAGATTTCTATTGCGATGCAGTTTGCTTTAAATTTGTTGTTCGTTAAAAAAAAAAAACAGCTTAAGAAGAGGTCGAGTTTATACAAGAAATGGATACAGGAAAAGTGCGAAAATTAGCACCCAGGCCACCAGAAAAATGATGCATAATATACCAGCTCAGAAAAAGTCAAGAAATGGTAACACTTAGACTTCGCACGGGCCACAGCATATTTGGGTACCATCTACTCAACAAGCTAAAGATAGAAGATAACAATGAAAGTAACTGTAGCACTGATAAAATGGCTGCTAAACATCTGCTGCAAAAGTGACTGACATATGAGGAACAGAAAAAGCACCTACGACCATCATTGGAACCATTTCTGGAGATACCAACAACCTGAAACTCACTCATCATCATCATCTCAACCTGTAACCCGTCATGGGTCGTAGGGGTGCCATGGTGGCAGCATCAGCAGACAGGGTCCTCCACTGCTCTAACTCTATCCTCAGCAATGCGTACAAGTGTGGAAAAACCGTGCCCTGTGCACTGCTTTCGTTCCTCCTCCTCTCCAACCAGCGGCACTCGAGCTTTCCAGCCCTTTTGGCCCAATGACATGTCATTGCGAGGCTGGGGGGTCAGTGGACTTTCCTTCCAACCCGATCAGGAGCTTCGCTCCTTCCCATCCACAGAGGGTTTATCTGCAGGAGCCGTTCAGGTTATTCAGTCAAATTCCCGGTCGATGACACTCCTACAAATGCCGACGCCCGGGCTTGAACCTTGAAAACCTGGTCGCTGGCGCAACGTCTTAACCATTACACCAGCGCGGCTCCAATCTGCTTTCGTTAAAAGTATTCAAATTGACGTCTGAAAGTGTGCTAAGAGAAAGAAGAAGAAGATCAACAGCACCGATTACAGGAAGAAGAAGAAGAACACTAAGAAGAAGAAGAGGGAAAGAGAGAAGAATCTTCCGTAAACATCTTTGTCCATAGGCTGGTTAGGTAGAAAATTGTTATTCCCAGATTTAAATAATAAAAAAGTAGACCATTTTACTTAAAAAATGCAATCCGAAGTGTCCTTCACATTCCAACATTATCTATTTTCAAATTATAACAAAATTTGATGGTGCGGTTCTAAAAATAAACTGAGAAATGCAGTGAAAAAAAAAGTGAGCTGAGAAACACATACTGTCACAAATTATATAGCAGACCTACCTAAAATAGATTACTAGACTTTAATGTTAATATTTACCTTACATTCTGAAAATAGACACCGGGTATGTTGCGAATTTTTCCACGGCTAAAATGGAAAGACAAATTGATAATTGGCTTGTAAATTTATCTTTTGTAATCGTCTGCTTGTATTACCGTATTTTCAAAGTCTCCTTGGTCTGCGATATAATTTATTTAAAATGAAATGCAAATCCGGATATCTCTTTTAACTGAACCGGTTTGAGAGCTTGACAAAAAAAGTTGGCATTTTGTTTTAACAATTAATTAGTTGTAATCAGTTTTAACAGTTTCATTTCCCCATTAACTGTTATCATTAAAGGTCACATAAAGGTTCACAGATGTCATAGACCGGTCATTTGGGTTGTGTGAATAGTAGTCATGCTCAAGTTATTGCAAAGTTTCTTTATCTGGCAAATAATTGTTTAAGTAATAGAGTATAGATAAAGGTTCTTCGGTGTTAAGTACAGTCAATGATCTTTCATGGAAGGAAGTCATGGTGCCTAGCTGACAATGGGGATAGTGTGCTTCGCTTCCGTAGTTAGGCGGTGATGCTGTTCGGAAGGTTCTGGGTTCGATTCTCCGTTAAGCCACTCACTTCTGTTGTTTTTCTATTGTCTAGTTGTCTATTTCTTTATTTCTCACGAGTGCCTGAAACACGTGACCTTTATGTGTGTAATATTTATTTATGGACAATCTGTAAACAAGTAAGAACATCTCTGTAGGCCAGGGAGAATTGCTTTCACAGAAGAATGTTACAAATTTAATAATAGCTTAACAGAGTAACCAAGATGTCTTGAAACAAGCCATGGCGCATAGAAAATGTGGTATTCATATTCGATAGACGCTTCTTTTTCTTATCCATTTTTCAGTCCTCTAGATCTGTATTATCATCGTTGTTTTTTCTTCTTCTCGCCGTGTTCTTCTATTATCCAGTGTGTCTTCTTCTGTTTTTATTTTCATCGTCCCTGTTAATTTTCTTTCATCTTCACTTTTTCTATTTTTCGTCTTCTCGTATCTTCTTTTGTCCGCTCTCTTCATTTTTTTTATCTCCTCGTCCTCTTCCTCTATATTACACACACACACATATATATATATGATCTTTAGCAGTTCGTTTCTGCCTTAGTGTAGAATTCTCAGCAATAGGATCACCCCTATCGCTTGCTAAGGTAGTTATAGTACTGCATTTGCCCCGTTGCGCTTCGACTATTAAGGTCGACCTGGAACGTCCTTCGTGGCTGTCAGAGCTTTCCCGTCAGATATTTCACACTATATTATTCTTCATAAACGTGGTTCAAGAATGAAAACTTACAGCTCTCCACGTTTCAAATAAATAAAGAGGGAAGCACGAGGCCTATGTACAATATAATATACTGAAGCACATTAAAAACGCACCACTATTATATATACTGATGCCGAGAAGCTGGCAAAAAAAAGTGTGGGAATGGATTTTCCCCGTGTTTGCCATGAGGTAGAGAGCGAATGGCTGCTGGAATGGAAAGTGCAAGATTCAACCCACGGGTGTGTGTACAGACTACATGAAAACAATGAAAGTTACACGTGCAACACTATTCCCAACAGCTATGACCCTGAAAATGTGTACGCGTTGTGGCAGTATACTCGGTATAAAAAGGCCGTTGAGACAAAACACCCAGTACATGTGCTTGAAATGCCACGACTATCTGAAAACGACCGCCAACGAGCCATTGGTATGTTGGAGACCGGAATGAGCTCGCGGGCCATTGCCAGAAGGATGAATTGCCACCACAGCACTATTGTACGTCTCAATGAACGTTACGGAACCACTGGCAGTGCCCGGGATAGACTTCGGAGTGGCCAACCACGAGTTACTATCCCTGCGCAAGATCGTCATATTGTGCTGAGTCACCTAAGGAATCGTACTCTCCCGGCAAGTCAAACAGCAAGAGCAATAGTGGGTAGACATGGGCAAGTCTCTCGAATGACAGTCATACGACGACTCAGAGATACAGGCCTTACTGCAAGACGACCTTATGTTGGGCCAAACTTGACTCACAGACATCGTTAGCAGCGCCTGCAATGGGCAGAGCAACATATCAGATGGACTAGACTGCAGTGGAATGCTGTCCTATTCACAGACGAGAACAGATTCAACATATCCTTTGCAGATTGACGTATGCGGATTTAGCGACGGTGTGAAGAGCGCTTTGCAGATTGCTGTGTCAACCGATTTCGAGGTGGCAGTATTCACATTTGGGGAGGATTCAGTTTTCACCATCGCTTGCCTCTTCACGTCTTCCGTGGAAATGTTAATGCTGTGACACATCGAGATGAGGTTCTGGATGCACTGGTTGCTCCTGCGTTCACAATTTATCCAGACTTGCAGCTTCTCCAGCAGGATAACGCACGTGCATTTTTTTGTATTTTTGGTTTTCTCCCTTGTCTGCACAGAATGCAATGAATTTCATAACAATAAAATGTACAAATTAATGACCAGCATGGATTCATAGGAAAATGAATAAAGATTCCAAATATGTAAACTTGTACACACTTATATTTACATTTCACACTCTGTTCCTGGATTATACAGGTGGTGCGTTTTTAATGTGCTTCAGTATATTTTGGTCATGTAAAAGTGTAAGGTCACTTCTCTGAGTGTCCGGTTTTCTCTAAGAATCAAAGAATCAGGGGAATTTTGCCGTCACCAACAAGAAAGGAAAAATAGAAAACCTTTAGATAAGTGGCGATGTCCACGTGTAAAGGGGTGGAATATTTAGCCTGTCCAACGTAAGAGTGACATGGCTACCGCCAGAAACAGAGCTTGTAGGAGCTATTATACAGAAAAGTGGGAGGAGACCACAATATAAAATAAGACAGAGCAGACTAGTCGGCTACAAGTGCCAGCGATTCGTATTCAAATTACCACAGGCTGTCGCTGGTATTTTAAACAATTTTCTGCTGCTTCTAGTGCCTTCCCTACTTGTTTACTAATGGTCAATGACTCACTCCCATATATAAGGATTGGTTCTATATAACATCGAATAACTTTTTTTACCTTCCACTGACAAAGAATTGTTGCATAAAATACACTTCATTTTATCGAATGCTGTTTTTGCATGAGCTATTCTGAGTAGGAAACTAGACAATTAGAAAAAAACAACAGAATTGATAGGCTTACCGGGGACTTGAACCCAAGACCTTCCGAACGGCACCACCGCCTCGCTTCGATGGACAAATAAACAAAAATAAGCGAGAACTAAGTGAAACACGCACAAAAGCACATAAAAAAATAGTACGACCCGTAAATTGACGTAGCTCTTTATGCTACGGTGAAAATCACTCATGACCAAAATGGCCACTGAGACAGATCCAGGCAAGATGGTGCACGTGAATGCAGTTAAAAAACAGAAACGAGTTTAAACAAAAAGGAAGGAGAGGCTAGTGGGGGGAAAGAGGTGAGCGATGAAGGAACAAAATGACATTATAAATCTAGTAGTTAAAAAAAAACCATAGATATAGGTCGCCTCAAAGACAATTAGCACTGAAATAAGCCCATAAGCCACCTTGTGAATACGCCACTGGGTTTCCCACAACAGGTTCAAGGACAATTAAAAAAAAAAAATTCAAAATAGTGGGGAGACAGGTAGCCATAAATCGGGACTGCACAAATGTAAATAATGATCCACAACGTCTCAAAGGTTTACTGTACTGCGCTTCTGTGAGTACTGGAATCATTCATCAATAGGTAGGCGAAATTTTCTACCCCACGCAGACCTATTGACATGATCTCGTGACTTCTGAAATTACCATCGCTTTTGCTGGTTTAAACAGGTTTTAGGGGAGCCGCGCTGGTGTAATGGCTTCGGCGTTGTGCTGGCGACCAGGTGTTCATGGTTCAAACCCGGGCGTCAGCGTTTGAAGAAATGTTTATGGCCGGAAATTTGACTGAATAGGCCTGAACGGCTCCTGTGATAAACCCTCTGTGGATGGGAAGGAGCGAAGCTCCTGACAAGGTTGGAAGGAAAGTCCTCAGGTTCCTGTAAAGTTTCTTTTCTTCTTTATTTGTTTATTTCCCACTCTGTAAAGTGTCAGTCTGTATGCTCTGTAAGGAAGAGTGGTGTGTTGTTGAGATCAGGCATGCTCCAGTCTACCCAGCTGTAAATGGGTAACTCACCCTAGTCCTGAGTTAGGGAAGGCAAAGGCTCCAGGGAAAGCAGGCCCTAAACTTGGTCACTTCAACCGACGCAGGATGGTGTATGTATGAAGTAGAAGTGTAGAGTGTGATTACCGCGAATGGTGTACTGTTCGTGTGCTGACCAATATAACCACTCATACACTTGTGTCTACAAGGCACCAATGCAGACTGCTGGAATCTTTGTTTACTCAATTTATTCAGACGTACACACTGGGACATACGAGTACATCATGGTATGTTAACATATCAATTTGTAGGTATACATAGCAGATCTGAAGTCATGACACATTCAGAAATAATGGGCAGTACATCAAAAGTTCAATGTCATGATATATTAAGGCCGCATCCCCCTATCTGACTAAACGCGTCAGTGAAGGCAGATCGATAAATAACTAAAGTTACTTGACGTCCATAGTTTGTAGTATATATTATGAAACCACGAAAGGGGGGTTTTCTAGCAAGATTGAGATCTCCCTGTCACTGTCCGATAATAGGATAAATAATCTGTTCTCTTGGCAGTGATCAAAACATATGATGACCGAAATCTAACATGGCTGCCTCCCTGAGTTGTCGTTCACTCATTCATAGGAAGGAGAATATAAGCCAGAGTTAATTTATAATGGGTATATAAATGATTTCATAAATGTTTCCATACAGCTCTACGGTGATCAGGTTAATTCACGTAGCCATAACCGCTGCAGGAAAGTCTGTCATCTTCGTCGATACAAAACACGACCCTAGCGATACGAAGCACAATGTTCCATCTAGGTCGAATCGACATGAGATCATCAAAATAGGGTCTGGCAATACATGGAGTCCGAATTATACATTGTACCGTACCTTAGGAGAGTCTCTAACATAAACTATAGTAGAGATACCATCTCCTTTAGAAGAAAACCACTTCATGAAATCATATTTCCTTAAGAATCTACCAGCCCTTTGAAAAGTGCGTACCCGCCATTATCACGGTACATCGGAACTCATCACGACTTGTCAAGACAACTCATACTTCCGCTAGACCGGAATAACAAGAATCTAGTCCCTCCTACCCATCCAAAATATACAATATAGGACTGATTCTACTTGTACTAATAATATGTAATACATATGAATTCAGGCCATAAACACAATAAGCAAATTAATATATTTTCTGGCCCTAAAAAATAAGTACAAACGTAAGCGCAATATCCTTGCGCCGGATCAATATCCAGAACGATTACTCCTATAATCAAAAGTGTGAATCAAACATGGATTCTCTCGCTTTTACCATAGACAGCATTTTCATACACAAATGAATGAATGTCTATATTTTTCCCATATTAAATAGCCATATCGATTTTTGTAATATGTGCGTCAAAATATGCACGCAACAGATTACCACACCCCTCGGGAAAAAAAAAATGGTACATTTTTTTTTTTTGAAATACATCTAGGAGCAACATACAATAGGCTCACAACGCACCAATACAATGCGCAGATGATAAGCATAAGTTTTATGACCTTAGAGAAAGTACTTCTCTAAGTATAAATATTTCCAGAGAGGTGTCACCAACGCATACTACAATATTAGCAATGACACAATTTCCACATTAGTTTATACATAAATTTCATCTAAGATATCTTAACATCATGATCATCAAAGACGAAAAACATTGAAAGATCAGCGGTGAATAAATATCAATGAACCGCTAAGTAGTGTTACAATCAATATATGATATATTACATATGTGTACACATTTCAACATAGAAACAACTGTATCAAAGTTGTATAACAGTTATGAATCATGTGGGCATCTAGACAAAATATCTGCCATCACATTTTCTGACCCACGGATAGCTCGCACCGAAAAATGAAATGGCTGTAGAGCAATCGCGTATCGCGTTGATCTCGCGCTCTTCAGATTTTTACTCTGAATAGCCGTAAGAGCTTTCTGGTCAGTTTCCACAATGAAATGCGCGCCCAGAAGAAATCTTTGCAGTTTAAGGATTGACCAAACCATAGCCAATAATTCACGGTCTAGGACCGAGTAATTCTTCTCTGCGGCATTTAATTTCCGAGAAATATACATCA
Organism: Oreohelix idahoensis; assembly: GCA_024509875.1. Classification (NCBI taxonomy): domain Eukaryota; kingdom Metazoa; phylum Mollusca; class Gastropoda; order Stylommatophora; family Oreohelicidae; genus Oreohelix; species Oreohelix idahoensis. The sequence continues at coordinate 144,180 of JAMPIV010005276.1, read as the reverse complement.
CAGGATGCAGAGTTCCAGAGTACTCTTGCATTAGTGCAGCTCCAATCCCGGTGGATGAAGCGTCACTACGAAGAATAAATGTCTTATCCTTAGAAGGCAATACTAGGATAGGTGAAGTAGAAAACATAGTTTTAACCTTATCCAAAGAGGATTGACATTCTTGAGTCCAATGGACTACATTAGGAGACCCTTTCTTTAGCAAGGAAGAAAGAGGTGACATAATGGAGGACAGATTCGGGATGAATCGTCCATAAAATTGTATTAGACCTAAGAGACTTCGTACTTGCTTTTTAGTCTTAGGAATAGAAATGTTAAGTATCTTACTTGTATTATGGTCTTCTGTTTTTAGGAACCCATGACCAACACGGTGTCCTAAGAAAGATATTTCGCTAAAACCAATACATGCTTTCGATGGTTTCGCTGTCAGGTTATGCTCGCGTAAGATAGACAATAGTTCATTTATACCATTATAGTGATCGTTCCAAGTATCACTGAAAAGACAGATGTCATCAAGATACGCAATGACATCTGAGCGATGAGATAGGATTCGACGCATCATGCGTACAAATGTTGCAGGGGCGTTCATAAGACCGAAAGGCATGAAATTCCATTGGAATAGACCCCTAGGCGTCGAAAAAGCAGTAAACGGTTTGGCGTGTTCGGATAGTGGAACTTGCCAATATCCCTTAGACAAATCGAGTTTAGTAAAGAAGTGAGAATTCGATAGTCTCGTAAGTAGCTCTTCTAGTAAAGGCATAGGTTCAGCATCGAATTTAGTCACTTGATTCAATTTGCGATAATCCACGCAAAGACGTATGTTATTGTCTTTTTTCCGTACTATAACCATCGGCGAAGAATATGCTGATGTGGATGGTTCAATAATTTTTAACTCTATCATCTCATCTAACTCTTTCTCTACCTGTGCTTGAAAATGTATCGGGATAGGATACGGTCTGACTCTTATAGGACTATGGTCAGTAAGAATAATGTCATGTTGAATGACATCCGTTTGACCAGGAATGTCAGTAAGGACATCCTGAAATTGTTCTAACAAAGTAGAAACTTGTTTCTGCTCTCCTGAGATAATTCTGGAGAAATTGCAACATCTTTCCATGATTCATTAGAGTGAAGAGGAATCATTGGAAAAGGTAAATTTACATCCGAGAAACTCGTTTCCTCATCCTGTATTACTGACAGAGATGAGTACTGTCCATGTTGGACTGGAAAATCGTCCGTTGCCTGGAAAACAGGTTGTAAATAATCAGGACGTTCATGGAATTCCGTGAGCATGTTGATGTGGAAGGTTTTACGCTTCCCGTCAATATCGACGATATAGTCAACATCGGAAACTTTTGATATTATATCGTACGGACCTTTCCAAGAAATGAGAAGTCTATTTTCCCTACAAGGTAGCAAGACAAATGCTTTGTCACCTGGACAAAGTTGACGCAAACATCTCTTTTTATTGGCAAATTCCCTTGCCTTCTGTTTCGCAAATTCAGAAGAAGCAGTTGCCAATTTGCATGCTTCAATAATCTTGTGTCTAAGTGCGATGACATATTCATAAGAGGATTTTGTGTCATCGACAATATTATCAGCAGTTATAAGATCATGAAGTAAGGACATAGGACCTCGCGGTTTCGCGCCAAAGACAAGTTCAAAGGGAGAAAATCCTGTATGTTCGTTGGCGACCTCTCTATATGCAAAGAGAGCCGCGGGTAAAACCCTATCCCAATCCTGAGGATGATCTTCCGTTATCTTACCTAGTAGGTTTTTCAGAGTTCTATTCAAACGTTCCACCATCCCATTGGACATAGGATGATAAATACTACTCAGCGATCTCTCTATCTTCAGAGTCGACATTACTTGAGACATGGTATCCGATATGAGTTGGGTACCATGGTCGGATAATATTTCTGCTGGAAACCCCAGACGAGAAAATATTAACCAAAGAGCATCTGCGACATCAGCAGTAGTTATGCTCTTTAGAGGAACAGCCTCCGGCCAACGTGTGCACATATCAACACACGTCAAAATAAATTGGTGTCCTCTAGCAGACTTTATCTTAAATGGACCAATGATGTCTATCGCCATTTTTTGAAATGGCCGAATGGGAATGTCTGCAGCCTGAATAGGTGCATCATGGCGTGGACCTCTGGATTTAATCTCTTGACATACTTTACAAGATCGACAATAGATTCGTATGTCCTTATTCACAGCAGGCCAAAAGAAAGATTGAAGAACTCTAGCTTTAGTACGGGAAAAACCCATATGTCCAGCACACTGCGAATCATGAGCGTGCTGTAAGATTTTAACTCTCATATTTTTAGGCACAAGGATTTGAGAATGAATGGACTTAGCGGAGTCTTGTACCATACGTACAAGTACGCCATTCTTCATCGTAATCCAAGATTTACGATTAGTATCCTTATTCGGATCACCTTTTGTTGCCAGAGTAAAGAATTTCTTTAGAGTAGGATCATCTTCCTGCTGTTTGATAAAGGAATCGTGGGAAATCTCCAAGGGATCATCTCGGATCTGCGCATCATTATCTTCAGAATGTGAAGATTGTGGCATATTAAGAGCTTGAGCCCTAGTGATTACTGCATTAGCCGATTGCATATTAACATTTTCCCAATTAGAAATTTGCTGTGGAGTGCATTCTTTCACCCCCGTGAATGCGACCGATGATAAGATCAGCGATCGGATTCGGCAAGAGACATGCTTGCACCTCTCCTGTAAAGAAAGGCGTAGCAATATTGATAATGGCAGTGGAGTACTTCTCCAATGTGCCACCAAATGTTACACATTTGACTATATTGCCTGTAGCTCGAGAAGGATTTACGAGTGATTGCCTCACTCCAATGGTAGTGCACCCCGAATCGAAAAGAATTGATACCGGAGTACCATCTATTAGGCCCCTATTAAAGACAAGAGCACCCCTTCCATTATGCGCAATTGACGCATGGAGAGCGGGAAGCGGGTGACCGCAGCTTAAAGTAGACACTGTGGTTGGATCGAATAATGTTTTGCATTGCGAACACTCAGATGCTCTAGCAAAATCGAAAGCGGAATTTGCTACACTGTTGGAGTCTTTTTTATCATTATTCTGATTATCGGTGTCGTGGAACTCCTGTTGTGCAGAGTTAGCCTGGTAATACGATTTACCATGTCTTTTGTGTTGTGATCTACCTCGGTTATAATTGTCTCTATAATTATTATTTCCCTTGTTATAACCCCTATTTGGGTTTGAATCATAACATTCATGATCATAATCATCATGCTCATTATATTGAGTATCCCTGTAATATTGTTTCTTTTGTCTCCATGAAGCACTTGGGTAGTTCCTATAGCTACTCCCTTTCCGAGAATTTCTAACATTATGGGTACCCCTCGCGTGTCGAGGACTATCAGCCCGATTCCAGTTCTTCAAAGAAGAACTCTGATTTGAGCGGTTATCTTGGTTTTGATACTTATTCCAATTAACCTTTTTATCAAATTTATTTTTAGCTCCTTGGAATTTGTGTGAGTAATTCTGATTATATTCTGTTGCCGAAGCAACTGGCATACTCTCTTTAATGTTAGAGTTACTAAGAATCATGTCAGGGTGTGCCGTGGCATACTGGTCACAATATTCTCCATTTGCTTTATTGTACCAGGTTTACGCTCATGTAAGAACTCTAGGAATGATTTATTTACAGAAGACATGACCTTGTCTCTTAGCAATAAATCCGTAAGACCATCAAATGTTTTCTCTGTTTTGGATAATTCAATCCATCGTGAAAGTGTAATTCGTGCTTTTGAGATGAAATCTGAGAATTCTACACCTACCTCAGGTCTCATTGTTTTAAACAAAAGACGATAACCTTCTTCAGACAGCTGATATCTCTTTATCAAAGCTGCCCTAACAGCATCATAATTATCTTTGTCGGCCTCTTCAACAAAAATATAACTTACTCAGAGACTCCCCTTTTAGATTTTCAGACAACTGATTCACATACTGTGATTTGTCAACATTATGAGATCGACAAGCCCGTTCAAATCTAGAAAGCCAAAATGTTATGTCATCACTGGTAGGGTTAAACGCTGGTACCTTGACCTTGTACACAAAGGGTTTACCATTACCACCAGATGCCTGATTAACATTACTCATACATGTCAATTTTAATTTCTCTAATTCAAACTCATGTTCTCTTATTGCTTTTCTCTCTTCAGCTTCTCTATCTAATCTTCTCTGTTCTGCAGCAGCTTCTAATTTCTTCTGTTCTGCAGCAGCAGCAACTTCTAATTTTTTGTTCTGCAGCAACTTCTAATTTTTTCTGTTCTGCAGCAACTTCTAATTTTTTCTGCTCTGCATCAGCTTCTAATTTCTTCTGTTCTGCCTCAAATCTCCTTTCCTCCACTTGCATCTGCAATTTCTTAAGTTCAGCAGCAGTATCAGCTTCTTTTTCTAATCTTTTTTCTTCAGCTAGAGCTTTCCTTTCTTCTGCAGCAGCTTTTTTTTCTTCTATTTGAAGTTTTCTCTCCTCAGCCGCAGCTTTTTTTTCCTCAGCAGCAGCTTTTCTTTCTTCAACAGCAGCAGCAGTTTTTTTCTCTTCTGCAGCTAATGCTTTGTCATATTGAGCAACAGCCCATTGTTCTAAGTCTTTTCCAGTCTTATCAAGAGATTTTCCTTGTGCAATAAAATAATCTAATGTAGACATATTGTCTTCTTAAATCAGAAACCTGAAAAAGTAAATAAATTACCCTATTTCACTTTAATGGGAGACAAGTCTATACCATAGACTTAGTCTTAGTCCAAACTTGTATGGTTTATAATAACCAATGATAACTTGAGTACCTGTGGACAACAATAACTGTATCTCAAATACTGTGGAGACAAGCCTTACAAAGGTCTTGTATACCTCAATGTAATCAAAGATCACTTGAGTACCTGTGGAAAAAATATTTCCCTTTACCAATCACTTTGGGAGACAAGCCTTACAAAGGTCTTGTACATTTTGTTTTATAACAATAACAATCATAAAGTACTGATCTGTACTATACTATCAGTGTATACCACTATACGTCATATGTCAACTAAAGACATTACAAAGGACAAACAAGAAAAGACAATATGAACACATTTGCAGAGATCAAATTAAATTAAATAGGAGAAATAAAAAAAAAATGATCACAGAAACCGTGATGATAACTGCAATAAGATAACAAGACAAATAACGCCACAGTGTATAAACATAAGGGTGTAAAAAACTGAAATGAAAGGAAAGATGAGACCTACAATTATACAAACAAATCAAACAAAAACTAAGGAACACAAAAAATTATTAACAAAAACAACGAAGAAAGAAAAGAATCCTCATCACAACTAACCAGAAATTTAGCAGCAAATTGTTGCTAACAAATTTCCAATTAAGAAAATGTGTACCTATAGAATACTAGTACCAGACCAATGTCACTCGGCATACCTTGTACTAGTCACACAGAACATAAACTAATTTAATACATAACAAATAACATGTAAGCATAAATAGCATATAGCATACAATATATTTTATGTCATGAATGGAATGTGTTGCAGGTATAGTGTTGTAAAGCAGGCACAGTTTATTTTAATACTAATAACTTGCCACTTTATTCAGTAATAGATTTAATTTTAAACTATTACACTGTCAATTTTTCTCTGTTGAGCATATGAAGATCCAACGATGAACTATGCACTTTATGTTCAACAACACTGTGATTCTTCTGTACGTTGAGAAATGTCAACAATACTGCTCCAGATATTTTCTACACTTGATACACTGTCCTGTGTAATACTGTCTGTACAGCGAAAAACTGTCAACAAGCGCTGACCTAGTTACAGCATCCTATCGGTAATACAGGTCAAGCTGACATCGACTGTATAGCTGTCCTACTGGTGTTGATGTGGTCAAACAAATGTTCTTTCAGCTGTAAACTGTGATTCTCAACACAAAACTGCGTAAGCTGGACCCAGGAATCTGGCTCGCCACTGTAAAGTTTGTTTTCTTCTTTATTTGTTTATTTCCCACTCTGTAAAGTGTCAGTCTGTATGCTCTGTAAGGAAGAGTGGTGTGTTGTTGAGATCAGGCATGCTCCAGTCTACCCAGCTGTAAATGGGTAACTCACCCTAGTCCTGAGTTAGGGAAGGCAAAGGCTCCAGGGGAAGCAGGCCCTAAACTTGGTCACTTCAACCGAAGCAGGATGGTGTTATGTATAATGTGATGCAAAACTGGTTTACGTTTGAAAACATGACAATACCCAGACACCCACATGGGGATGGAAGTGAACTGGAGGTGGTAGAAAATGCACATTTTGAACGCAGCCACCTAGCTCCCTTAGATTGAGATATTTGGGTTCCTTAGGGCTTGCTGACAAAGAATATGTTAAACGTTACGCAAATAGTCTAGGAATTAATAAATTATAACCAAAATAAAATAGTGGGGATGCCTGACAGCATGAAATCATTTCTGCTCATAAAATTTTTTTATAACGTGTTTGAAAAAACATTACGTTACAGAAATAGCCTACCATGTTAACTCCTATTTGATTGGAGCGCAACAAATGTAAGACTAAACACGATTGGTCGGGCTATAAATACTATCTTGTGTTGTTATGGGAAACGAATAGAAGGGGTACTTTTTTGAAAAGATGTGTAGACATGGTTCATTGGTTAGAGCTGCGAATATACTCAATTCAGAGCGTCTGTTCATTGCCACATCTTGTAATAAACCTACTAAGAAGCAGTGCGTTGAGCACCAGTGTATATTTTTTATAAAATAAAGCCTGGGACATCGGCAGATCGGAGTTGTGCTATATTCATTGCCAGTCAACGAAACTGTTTATTATTTCTATGAATTGTGGTAAGCTTGAAATATTCAATATCTTTTAATGAAAATTGAATGTAAATTGTTAATTTATGTCTGTATATATGTGTAGTTCAGTAGCGAACATGATGTAAAGCCTATAGTGCTCCAGCCTGAACAGAAGGTGTCGGAGGAAAGTAAAACTGCATGGAATGGCCAAACAGTACACTGACACCTAGATTATTGACTAGAAAGAAATAATGCTGGAATTGCAGAGGCGTAGTAACCATTAGGGAGGGAAATACTGGTATAAAGTATTTCAGATGAAGCTGACAGTTGGCCTAACGCTCTGAACTCAATGTTTGTGATGTATTGTGCTCAGTGTAGAAATAGAGTATAAATTAGTTTTGAAGTAGGAGGTACAACCTTCTTGTTTCAGGGACCGTGGTCTTAAAGTTATTGAGCAGCACCTGGTCAGAGCTTTGCTGAAGCCAGAGGTGGACAGCATACTCCTTGGTCCATATAGCAACCAGTGGGGTGACTCCAGAACTCATTAAAGTAATCGAGCAGAGGAGTCTTTTACTGCAGTCATCACGAAAGATAAGAGAGTGTGGCCATGGAGCTCAACATTATGTACCCCATCTTAAAATGACAGTGTAAAATAAAATTAAGAGGGGAATTTAATTGTTTTAATACCAGGAACTGAGAACATCTCCAATACTAGTTCCAATAAAGACAAACTATTGAAGTCATGATGACAAATACCAACAGAGCTTGAACAAAACAAAACCAGTATTACCTCATATTACTACTACACAACTGACACACATAGGATACTATTAATAATATTTGTCACTACAAGAATCATATTAATAAATTCTGTACATATAACTTGTAATTAAAATTGATTGTGATTCCTGGTTCCCTTTGTATTTGAATCAGGACACATATACATTCATGACAGCACTGAATACATATTGTTATTTGAAAAGTTATCAGTGACTCCTTTAAGATATCCTCGTAGAGTGTTTTATGTATGTGAGTGTCACAGTGTTGTCAAGTGTGGTGGAATAAATTAAATTGTTTATCTGTCTGTTGTTGTTATGACTTACACTTCATCATACACATACCCTAGACATATAACGTAGTCATCACACTATTCCAGAATAATTCTGACTGAGGTATACATATGTGGCAGCAAGTAAGGTTATCTATAATACACGACTCTTATTAGATATAGATACCTTCACAGCTGATCTCAGTCAGTACACTAAGTCCCCTATAAATATTTATAACATCCCACTTTACTGCCCTCACATATCTATATTTTTTTCTAATTGTTATTAAAACTCTAAGCTTGTGGATTGTAATCTTGTTTTCCCAGTTTCGTGATCTAGGGTTTTTCTGTTTGTTTGCTTGCTACCCTCTGATCTATTATAAGATGTGTATACACCTGGATCTTTCAACTCTAATTTTCTTGTACACCGATTTATCTGTTTCAGCTTTCATTTATTTATTTCTTGCTATTTTTGTTTACATTTTAAAATTGCCTGTTTGTATAAACAATAATTCTACTTAAAACCTGCTGTATCTTTGCATTGAAAAATTATACCAGAAAGTTGCAGTTGTTACCAAAGTTACAGAAAGTATGCTCGGTACATTTCTCTGTCTGTCTGTGTTACGGTATGTCTTTATCTATATATATATATATAAATACATTCATACATACGTTCATATCAGAATCTTTATTCTCTATAAAATACAATGACATGTACTGATTGATATAATAAATACAACATACCAAACAGGAGAATCATGAGAATTTACAACAGTGTGGAATGCGTCTCATGTAGTTCAATATTGGTGTTGAGTGTGTGTTTCTTTATGCATCGGATATGTTTCTATCATATATATATATATCTATATATTAATATAAATTATTATTTATATATATAATATATATATATATATATATATATATATATATATATATATATATATAATATATATATATATATATATATTATATATAATATATATATATATATATATATATATAATAGCATCTTTATTCTCCGTAAAATACTTTAACATGTAGTGATTTGATACATTAAATGCAACAACGGTGTGGTATAACATCACACCATATCGTTTTAAGAGATTCGAAAGAGAGGCCGACCAAAAACAACTTGGCGGAGGACTGTGGAGGCTGAGATGCAAAGAATGAACCTGAGCTGGATCACTGTACGAAGGATGGCCACCGACCGTGCAAAGTGGAATCAATTTGTTGTTGCCCTACAAGACGCCACTAGGCGTGATGGCCACTGACTGCTTTGACGGTCGGCGGCTAAGGATCAAAGAAGAAGAAGAAGAAGTTTTAAGAGATTACATTCAACTACAGTATGATAAATGTCTCCACTATATTAATATGGGTGTTTTCTTAACGTCGAAATGTTCATATCCTATATACTACCCTATGACTGCACTTGTGCTAATGTATTTACATAATATACTTACTTACTTACTTAGTCGTTCCTCTTCTACTGTGACGTGTAAAGGTTTGGAAGAGAGAGCGCCATACTATTATATCGGCTGTCTTCCTCCTGGTCTGGTTCCATTCTAGTCCTCGGTCCTTCATGCATTTCTTGTAATCGTGTTTTAAAGCAAACAGGTGATTGTCCTGTTGTGCCTTTGCATGATGGATGGGCTGCCTCCTTACGGTCTCAGTGCAGGCCGCCCTCCTCCTTTTTTAGCCGGGCTTGGGACCGGCCTAGGCGGAGTTACATAATATTCTGGCTTCAAATTTCTTCAGGCCCAAGTACATTAATCCACTCACACACTTTGCATGTGCATATCATATACTACCAATTATCAGTACGATTGATAACATATATATGATAGTCTAATTCGTTAATTTCCACGCTCAGTGGATAGTACTTATCAAAATGATGTTGGTAACATGTATCTAAATGAGTATCATATAGTATTGCTACTTCTACTAGAAAAGCGACTTTGCTCATTTGGTTTATTATTGTTCAATCAGGTTTTACAGCACGTGATTTGAATAAATTTCCAGCACTGCCGAAGAGAGATGGTTTAACTATTATTTTTGTATTTATTATTAATTATCATTATCATTACGATTTACAGATTTCACTTTCTCATAAACTATGTCTACAACCCTGTTGTGCCTCTGCTGGTACAAGCCTTGACATTTAGTACATCCATTTTATATATGTGAAATTGTTTCGTATGAGTGGCTACATACTTTGCAATTTTTTGTGTATTACTCAGAGTAGTATAGATGCAAAAGACTTTCATATTAAAGTAACTGTAATCTCGATCTCACAGCAAATAAAAGTATTTTATCATTTAATTTAACATTAGATAGGGGAGCCGCGCTGGTGTAATGGTTACTACGTTGCGCTGGCGATCAGGTGTTCAAGGTTCAAGCCCGGGCGCGGGCATTTGTAGGAGTGTAAATTAATATAAAACAAACATAAAGGTATGTTTTCAGGCACTCGTAAGAAATAAAGAAGTAGAACACTAGACAACAGAAAAACAACAGACATGAGTGGCTTACCCAGGATTTGAACACTGGACCTTCCGTGCGACAACCCCGCCTAGCTATGCAAGGGAATCACACTATCCTCCCTGCCATCCACGCATCACCAAAAATTGATGCTAAGATGACAGGTCAATAGTGCGAACCGAAAGACATAACACCGGAAGAAAACATACCTTTATGTTTGTTTCATATTAATTTACCGTTTACAGGCCTCGGGTTTCCCTTCCTTATTTGTAGGAGTGTCATCGACCGGGATGTTGACTGAATAACCTGACCGGCTCCTGAGATAAACCCTCTGTGGATGGGAAGGAGAGAAACTCCTGACCGGGTTGGAAGGAAAGTCCACAGGCTCCCCAGCCACGCAATGACACGTCAGGGCTGAAAGCCCAAGTGCCGCTGGTTAAAAATAAAAAAAAATAAAAACATTAGATAGAAAGCTAGATGATAATCAGTTGTTAACACGTTTCATTCGCGCACTAGTTTCCAAGTGACGTTCTACTTTTCAGTTCCTTTAGAAATTGATTTGGTTTATGCGATTTAAATCCAGAATAAAAATAGTTCGTTGACTTGTATTTTATATTAACCTCTTCTTCTTTGTTTAAATATGCAGTGTAATGACAATCGTCATGTGTTTTAACACTCCCTCTTTCGCTCATACATTCACCGTTTAGTTCTACCAATAATGATCTTGGCAATTTACCTTGGGAGTTTTAACTAGATGTATGGGAGCCGCGCTGGTGTAATGGTTACCACGTTGCGCTGGCGATCAGGTGTTCAAGGTTCAATGCGTGTGCATTTGAAGGAGTGTCATCGACCGGGATTTTGACTGAATAACCTGAACGGCTCCTGAGATAAACCCTCTGTGGAAAAGAAGGCGCGAAGCTCCTGACCAGGTTGGAAAGAAAGTCCACAGGCTCCCCAGCCACGCAATGACACGTCATTGGGCCGAAGGGCTGAAAGCCCAAGTGCCGCTGGTTAAGAAAAAAAAAAAAAAAAAACTAGATGTATACGGACATACATATCAGAATCTTTATTCTCCATAAAATACATTGACATGTACTGACATGATATAATAAAACTAGTGTAAAAGTCTGCCATAAGATGGGAGTTAAATTCAAAAGCACCAATACCCAACGGCTATTTTACTTATTCAAAAGTATTAAAAAAACCAAAATATTTGTTTTACATCTGATTTTTTTTTTTTAAATAAAGTTTTCCCTCGTTCTGGCGACGCGCGTCCCGTTCAACCTAGTCGGTTATATTAGGGCGCATGTCCAAATATAAAAGACCCTTAGGTCTGAACGTTAATATGTTAAAATTCTGACTATGACAAAAGAGCATCTTGATTTTCTGTTGTTTTAATCTGGTAGAACTTAAATCATGGATCTCCGCATCTTCCAGTAAAATTTTACTAATAATGTAGTTTTACACTCTTTAATTTTAATATATTTTTAAGTACTTTTGTTAATGAAAAAATACACCGATATAAGGGAACCAAATAATTTTGTACAAAGTATGAGAGATATTACTTGCACCGTCATTTGCGCATTCTTCTTTGGTAAGTGTTACTATTTTCAGGAGAGTACATACAAGGGAAAGAATACAATTAATGTCTAACTTTCAATTTGCATCCCTTAGCGTTAGGCACTGACAGAAAAAGCTGGGATTTTATATATAGGATACAACAAACCATATAGGAGAATTAATAGAATTTACAAAAGTGTGGAAGACGTATTAAGTAGTTCAATGTGGGTGTTTTTACATCGTATGTTTTTGTTGCACATATATAAGACTCTTTAAGCTTCACAAAAGACATTGTCATGTAATGCTATTATATGATACAACATACCAAAAGAAGTATTATTAACATTTTCAGAATTTGTGTGGAATACGTTCAAAGAAGATCAATATGAGTATTTTTACATGGGGATTTTTATTTTTACATACATACAAACGTACATAAATACATACACATGCTAGCTTTAAGTACCCGGCGTTGAGATTATAATTGTTGTCTGATCGCCATAAAATGTCCTGTCCACAGCGTTGAGTGCATTAACGTCAACATAGAAATTAATTTGGAATTAGCATCTAATTAATAATTAACTTCCAGTCAGTGTCAAATTAACGGTAGTTAATATCAATTGCATTATAAGATTAAAACTCAGTCTGTCTTCGGCTTGATAATAATAATTTATTGGATTTGAGGATTATCTTTCTCGGACTTTGAGGAGAATATATAATGAGAAAAGAAGTGATTCCAGGCCAGTAAATATTGGTTTTTTTATTGATAATGAATGTATAACTTGCATCTTCCACATTAAAAAAAAAAAAAAAGAGAAATCAATTCTTCTTCTTCGTGGTTTGTAACTGGATTAGTTCAGCTATGGCTCGCGACGATTCTGTGTCGATACTATGCTAGGATGAACGCGTGAAAAATGCATCGTCATATGGTTGAAAGAGAAGAAATAAAAAAACTAAGTTATAGCCCTGCCCTTATAAATATCCATTTTACTTACTTACTTAGTCGTTCCCCTTCTACCGTGAGGTGTAGAGGTTTGGAAGAGAGAGCGCCAGACTATTCTATCAGCTGTCTTCTTCCTGGCCTGGTTCCATTCTAGTCCTCGGTCCTTCAAAGATTGTCTAATGTTGTCCTCCCAGCAATATCCATTTTGCTATTCTTTATTTCAAGCTTTCAGACTCGTTCCGTCTTTGCAGTTAATTCTTTGATGATTGCGCTCTTTGATTTCGTAGATCACATGTTTGCTTTTTTTCTTTGTCATTTATTTTATCAGTGAACACAGAACAACCGTTGTCGTTTTTGTGATCTATTTCTCAAACAGATCATATCACACTTGACATTTCAGTGTGTTTTCATTCAGTCATTATAACTCACACTTCTGGTAATTTAAATTCGTAGCCGTTTTTTTCTCAACCGAGTTATGCGTACCTTTACAGTACCTTGAGACGTAACGTGGGTACCTCTTACGCTGCATATAAAATTATAGATTTAGCTGTGCTTATAAGCAATAATTCACGCAGTTGTCGATCTCTTTTGAATATTATTTTCTTGTTAATACAGACATTCTCCCGAGTAGTTTTCATGTTAATACAGACATTCTCCCAAGTAGTTTTCATGTTAATACAGACATTCTCCCAAGTAGTTTTCATGTTAATACAGACATTCTCCCGAGTAGTTTTCATGTTAATACAGACATTCTCCCGAGTAGTTTTCATGTTAATACAGACATTCTCCCGAGTAGTTTTCATGTTCATTCCATTTTATACACAGCGTAACTAAAGACAGATGGACTAAAGGATAGAGAAAAGGGAGAGGCAAAAAGCCGAACACGTGCAACACAAAACACGCGTCGCGCGATATACAATTACTACTATCACGCGTGTAAGGCCACATGCACTAACTTTTTCAGACGGACAGTGATAAATTCACTACCCTTCCCAGAGTTAGGTTTTAAAAAACCTGGGAAACGCTTATTAGAAAAGATAACATTATATGGGTTTACGTTTGAAAACATTACAGTACCCAGACAGCACATCTTCGAAACAGGAGGTAGAAGGAATTGCATATTTTGAACGCAGCATATTAGTTCTATTAAATATATATATTTGGGTTCCTTAGGGCTTGCTGACAAAGAATATGTAAAACGTTACGCAAATAGTCTAGGAATTAACAAGTTATAGCCAAAATAAAATGATGGTGCTGTCAGACAACACCCAAAATCAGAATCGCTCAGTGGTAGATTTTTTTACACCACCATTGTACGGGAAATGGGCCACAAGTTACATTTGAACTGATTGGCTGGAATGATATGTAAGGCTAAACACGATTAGTCGGACTATAAATACTATCTTTGGTTGTTAGGGGAGACGTAGGAAGTTAAAATTTTTTCAAACACTTGTCGAAACGTGGCTCCATTGGCCAGACTCGCTGATATAATCACTTAGGAGCGTTAGTTCGAAACCACTAGTTCAAATAAGCTTGATAAAGCAACAGTGCGTTGAAGCCAGCTCATATTTTTGCTAAATAAAAGCCTGGAACATAAGCAGATGGGAATTTGTGCCAGTATTTGTGCCAGAATTCATTGCTAATCAACGTATCTGTGTTTGTTTCCATGAATTGTGGTAAGCTTGAAACATTCAGTATCTTTTAATGAAAATTGAATGTGAATTGTTAATTTATGCCTGTATATATGTGTAGTTCAGTAGCAAACATGATGTAAAGCCTATAATGCTCCAGCCTGAACAGAAGGTGTCGGAGGAAAGTAAAACTGCATGGAATGGCCAAACAGTACACTGACACCTAGATTATTGATTAGACAGAAATAATGCTGGAAGTGCAGAGGCGTAGTAACCATTAAGGAGGTAAATACTGGTATAAAGTATTTCAGATGAAGCTGACAGTTGGCCTAACGCTCTGAACTCAATGTTTGTGATGTATTGTGCTCAGTGTAAAAAGAGAGTATAAATTAGTTATGAAGTAGAAGGTACATCCTTCTTGTTTTCAGGGACCGTGGTCTTGATGGTATTGAGCAGCACCTGGTCAGAGCTTTGCTGAATCCAGAGTCGGACAGCATACTCCTTGGTCCATTTAGCTATCAGTGAGGTGTCTCCAGAGCCCAGGGGAGAAATCGAGCAGAGGAGTCTTTTCCTGCCGCCATCACACAAGATAAGCTGATGTGGCCAGCTGAGCTCAAAATTATGTACCCCAGCTTAAAATGACCTTGTAAAAATAACATTAAGAGGGGAATTAAATTGTTTTAATATCAGGAACTGAGAACATCTCCAATACTAGTCCCAATAAAGACAAACTATTGAAGTCATGATGACAAATACCAACAGAGCTTGAACAAAACAAAACCAGTATTACCTCATATTACTACTACACAACTGACACACATAGGATACTTTTAATAATATATGTCATTACCATATTCATATTGATAAATTCTGTACATATAACTTGTAAGTAAAATTGATTGTGATTCCTGGTTCCCTTTGTATTTGAATCAGGACACATATTCATTCATAACAGCAATGAATACATATTGTTATTTGAAAAGTTATCAGTGACTCCTTTAAGATATCCTTTAGAGTGTTATATGTATGTGAGTGTCACAGTGTTGTCAAGTGTGGTGGAATAAATTAAATTGTTTATCTGTCTGTTGTTGTTATGACTTACACTTCATCATACACATACCCTAGACATACAACGTAGTCATCACACTATTCCAGAATAATTCTGACTGAGGTATACATATGTGGCAGCAAGCAAGGTTATATATAATACACTACTCTTATTAGATATATATACCTTCACAGCTGATCTCAGTCAGTACACTAAGTCCCCTATAAATATTTATAACATCTCACTTCACCACATATATTGGGGTCTCGCTCTTGGGATTTTGAATCTTTCCCTATTAAAAATATTGGGGGTAATTCACTTCAGGGAATATAAGAATTAAAAGGTATCCTTGGGTGGAATTAAATAAGGTTGAGCTCACGGTGCCTGTGTTGTCCATTAGATATATATTTAGAGATTAAATTGTTGGTTAGACATTGTATAAACTTACCTGATAGACAATGGCGGACCTGGCCAAGTTTCGATCTGCTGCTGTTCAGACTGCAAAGGAGTTAGGATTAGATGGGCAAGTTATGGTTGCCTATGTCACTACGGAATGTGACAAATTTATTGAACGCGAAGAAAGAAGGTTTGAAGCCGAAAGAAAGTTAGAGGCTGAAAGGGAAATTAAGAAGTTACAATTTGAGGCTGAGGCTGAGGCTGAGACTAAGAGGTTGCAGATTGAGGCTGAGGCTAAGAAATTGGAGGCAGAAAGAGAAGACAAAAGATTGGCTGCAGAAAGGGAAGAGAAGAAATTAGCTGCAGAAAGGGAAGAGAAGAAATTAGCTGCAGAAAGGGAAGAGAAGAAATTAGCTGCAGAAAGGGAGCAGAAGAAAGAAGATTGACTGCAGAGAGGGAAGCAGAAAAGGAGGAGAAGAGATTACAAAGGGAACATGAGTTACGACTAAGGGAGTTTGAGTTTCAGGGCCATGCTCCTGAAAATGGTGCCAGTCCCTTTGCCTCTGATGCCACTGCTAGCCAAGGAGCCTCAACCTCAGCTATGAATTTTCATTTAGATCATTTTGTTGAGAAAGACGATGATATAGAGAGCTACCTAAATAGGTATGAACTATTAGCTACCACGTATGGGTTAGAGAGAGAAAGGTGGAGCTTAAAGTTATCTCAAGGACTTCGTGGGGCAGCTTATGAAGTTTTTGCAAAAATGAGCAGAGGTGATCAGGAAAATTATGACATGCTAAAGCAGGCTCTTTTGTTAAGATATGAAAAGAATGCAGAATTCTATAGGAAAAAATTTAGGAATGCTAAACTACTGTCAGGTGAAACCTATCACCAGTTCTCTGCACGAATAGAGACATACTTGGAGAAATGGACTTCTCTGGGGAAAACCCAAGATCTTAAGGAAATGGTCCTTATAGAGCAATTAAGAGAGTCCATGGCTCCAGACCTGAGAAAGTTTCTCATGGAACAAGGTGCAGAGAGGCTGGGTGAGTTGCTAAATGTTGCTGAAAGGTATCAAGCAGCTCAAGCAGAGGTAACAGGTAATAAAAAGAAACAAGTGGATAACTTTAGGGCACCACAGAACTTTAATAAATTTGATCCTAGGGATCAAAACAAAAGGTAAGCACCAGTTTGATAGGCCACGGTATGAAAATAAAAATAAATTCCCACAATTCGATGAAAGGAAATATGATGAAAGAAAATCTTTCAACCAAGGAAAAAGGTGGTGTAAGAATTGTCAGATGGACAATCATGACACTGACCGTTGCAGAAGGAAACCTGTGTATATGGCAACCCTTCAGGTCAGGTCGACCTCAAGACAGGAGGAGGATATTATGTTGGATACCACTCCAGAAGAGATGAGGAAGGCACAGGCTGGGGATAAAACACTCAAGCCTTGTTTCAGAAAATTGTCAACTTGTCATACAACTCCAGGCAAGGGAGATTTTTACATGAAAAACAAGTTGATGTATAGGAAGACTGGAGCTAGATCCAAAGGTCAGGGACAACTGGTACTTCCTAAAAGATATAGGGCAGACTTAATAAGGAGCCTACATGTGAAACCAGATGGGGACCATGAGAAGATAGGTACCATCATTCAAAAGGTGGCTCACAATTATTATTGGCCCAAAGCAAGATGGGACATTGAGAATTTTGTAGAAAGGTGTAGCATAGCACATGAGGGAACACCCACAAGTGGGAACATGGATCAGGACCTGGACACGCCACGGGGCAAAATTAGGCCTGATAATAAAAAGAAAAATAGATTTGATAAAGTGGACCAAATGGAATGGGAAGCCCCTTTTCACGGACAAGCTTCACTTAACTGTTTTACAATGGCCACTATGCGGAGAGTGCAAAAAGATGTCTTACCCCAGGATAAGCCGAAAATCCCTCAATCGGACTTAAACAAACTGGAGGAAGAGGATGTAGAGAGGAAATCTCTCATCAAGAATTTTAAGTGGGGAGAAAGCCCCAAAAGAAAAATTGGTAGCGGTCGTTTTGTGAATGATAATTCTGGGAGGAAAAATCATCACTATAAAGCTTCGAGTGGAAGAGACCATACCGGTGCATGGACAAATAGGTCCACACAATTAAAGGTCCATATGTAGCTTTGTTAAGAACGTGGACTGATGAAAAGGCAGAGGAAAACATTACATCTTCATACCAATATGTGAATGAGCTGACCACTCGTTTAAAAACTGGTTGGAAACTTGCCAATGAAAATTTGAAACAAGCCAGGAAGAAACATGCTGCCTATTATAACAGGAAGGCGAAAGACAGAAATTTGGCTGTGGGAGAGAAAGTACTGCTTCTTTTGCCCGGGAGTCAGAATAAGTTACAAATTGGATGGCAGGGTCCATATACAGTTTTAGAGAAGGTATCTAGAACAAATTATAAGATAGATAAGAAGGGGAAAGAAAAAATCTATCATGTGAATCTCCTGAAGAAATATTTGGAAAGAGAACATCAGGAAGAGACACACTTGTTGACCTTGTCCATCGCCATGGAGATGAAAAAGGAACCACTTTCATCATTTGAGTATCCATTACACCCCTGTGAGACAGCAGCACAGGTGAAAATCAGTACACATTTAACGAAAACTCAGAAAGAGAGAGTGCAACAGGTTCTAAATAATCATGCAGAGGTGTTAACAGACCGACCAGGGCATACAAACCTATTGGAATATGATATGAAACTGATAGACCCCACACCTGTCTGTATGAAACCATATTCGATTCCGTTTGCTAAGGAGAAAGCTTTGAAGGAAGAGATAGACTATCTATTGAAGGAAGGAATTATTTCACACAGTGAATCTTCGTATAGTTCCGGTGTTGTACTCTTAAGGAAGCCCTCTGGAGAACATAGACTCTGTATAGATTACAGGAGACTGAATGCTATTACAGAAGGACAGGTGGATCCATTGCCGGATACAAATCAGCTGTTTGCCAGACTAAATAAAGCTAAATATTTCTCAAAAGTGGATCTGAGTAAAGGATACTATCAGATTCCAGTAAAGCCTGAGGTTAGACCATACCTAGCTTTTAGTACCTCAGAAGGACACTATGAGTTAAATAGATTGCCATTTGGATTGAAGAATGCGCCTAGTGTCTTCTCTAGAATGATGAGAAAATTGTTGGATGTAAACATTTCGGAGGAACGTAATGAATCCCTGAGTTGCCTCTTTGATTGAGGATATTCCGAATGTTTCATACAGGATAATAAGAAGATTATGGGATCCACTACGAAAACTCTGCTATCACCAGGTATATGTTATCTCCTCATAACGTACATTTTGAGGGAAATATAATGTTCTCTGGACATGTCATTGCGCAGACTCAGAGAAGAGAAATGGTGAATACGGGTTGCGAAGCAGCATTAAGACAAGCACTCACACTTGCGGCTGTTCAGTAACATAACCGAAATATATTATTGGTTGTAGAAGTCTGAGGCAGATTTCATGAGTAGTGCCTACTCTGAATGGACCCAACTACATAAAACCATGATAGCACCACAGCAGAGTAAAGTCAAGTTGACTTACATTTATCTATGTGTATATAGAATAAAGGACTGACATATAATGTCTGTTTTAAGAGGGGAGATGTCGTGGAATATTCTAATCCACATATATAAATTAAAAGGTAAATATAAAGCCTAACAAATAAATTCTAATAAAGAAAAGAGCAATGGTAAAATAACAGTGCTGTCACAAGGAATGTACTCGAAATCCCCTTTGTTTTATGCTTCGTCTGCAAATTGTAACGCTTTCACGTTGATAGTAAAAGCCTACTATATTATTACCCGCTTTCTTCAATGAAACGTGTGCTGTATTTCTTGGAAAAACATTGAGATACGCAAGCTGAACAATGACCTAATTTTAATATTTCATTCATTCCATTTTATACACAGCGTAACTAAAGACAGATGGACTAAAGGATAGAGAGAAGGGAGAGGCAAAAAGCCGAACACGTGCAACACAAAACACGCGTCGCGCGATACACAATTACTACTATCACGCGTGTAAGGCCACATGCACTAACTTTTTCAGACGGACAGTGATAAATTCACTACCCTTCCCAGAGTTAGGTTTTAAAAAACCTGGGAAACGCTTATTAGAAAAGATAACATTATATGGGTTTACGTTTGAAAACATTACAGTACCCAGACAGCACATCTTCGAAACAGGAGGTAGAAGGAATTGCATATTTTGAACGCAGCATATTAGCTCTATTAAATATATATATTTGGGTTCCTTAGGGTTTGCTGACAAAGAATATGTACAACGTTATGCAAATAGTCTAGGAATTAACAAGTTATAGCCAAAATAAAATGATGGTGCTGTCAGACAACACCCAAAATCAGAATCGCTCATGGTAGAATTCTTTACACCACCATTGTACGGGAAATGGGCCACAAGTTACATTTGAACTGATTGGCTGGAATGATATGTAAGGCTAAACACGATTAGTCGGACTATAAATACTATCTTTGGTTGTTAGGGGAGACGTAGGAAGTTAAAATTTTTTCAAACACTTGTCGAAACGTGGCTCCATTGGCCAGACTCGCTGATATAATCACTTAGGAGCGTTAGTTCGAGACCACTAGTTCAAATAAGCTTGATAAAGCAACAGTGCGTTGAAGCCAGCTCATATTTTTGCTAAATAAAAGCCTGGAACATAAGCAGATGGGAATTTGTGCCAGTAGTTGTGCCAGAATTCATTGCTAATCAACGTATCTGTGTTGTTTCCATGAATTGTGGTAAGCTTGAAACATTCAGTATCTTTTAATGAAAATTGAATGTGAATTGTTAATTTATGCCTGTATATATGTGTAGTTCAGTAGCAAACATGATGTAAAGCCTATAATGCTCCAGCCTGAACAGAAGGTGTCGGAGGAAAGTAAAACTGCATGGAATGGCCAAACAGTACACTGACACCTAGATTATTAATTAGACAGAAATAATGCTGGAAGTGCAGAGGCGTAGTAACCATTAAGGAGGTAAATACTGGTATAAAGTATTTCAGATGAAGCTGACAGTTGGCCTAACGCTCTGAACTCAATGTTTGTGATGTATTGTGCTCAGTGTAAAAAGAGAGTATAAATTAGTTATGAAGTAGAAGGTACATCCTTCTTGTTTTCAGGGACCGTGGTCTTGATGGTATTGAGCAGCACCTGGTCAGAGCTTTGCTGAATCCAGAGTCGGACAGCATACTCCTTGGTCCATTTAGCTATCAGTGAGGTGTCTCCAGAGCCCAGGGGAGAAATCGAGCAGAGGAGTCTTTTCCTGCCGCCATCACACAAGATAA
This sequence comes from Oreohelix idahoensis, assembly GCA_024509875.1. Taxonomy (NCBI): domain Eukaryota; kingdom Metazoa; phylum Mollusca; class Gastropoda; order Stylommatophora; family Oreohelicidae; genus Oreohelix; species Oreohelix idahoensis. The sequence continues at coordinate 122,877 of JAMPIV010005276.1, read as the reverse complement.
GCTGATGTGGCCAGCTGAGCTCAAAATTATGTACCCCAGCTTAAAATGACCTTGTAAAAATAACATTCAGAGGGGAATTTAATTGTCTTAATATCAGGAACTGAGAACATCTCCAATACTAGTCCCAAAGGACAAACTATTGAAGTCATGATGACAAATACCAACAGAGCTTGAACAAAACAAAACCAGTATTACCTCATATTACTACTACACAACTGACACACATAGGATACTTTTAATAATATATGTCATTACCATATTCATATTGATAAATTCTGTACATATAACTTGTAAGTAAAATTGATTGTGATTCCTGGTTCCCTTTGTATTTGAATCAGGACACATATTCATTCATAACAGCAATGAATACATATTGTTATTTGAAAAGTTATCAGTGACTCCTTTAAGATATCCTTTAGAGTGTTATATGTATGTGAGTGTCACAGTGTTGTCAAGTGTGGTGGAATAAATTAAATTGTTTATCTGTCTGTTGTTGTTATGACTTACACTTCATCATACACATACCCTAGACATAGTCAGTACACTAAGTCCCCTATAAATATTTATAACATCTCACTTCACCACACAGACATTCTCCCGAGTAGTTTTCAGGGGGTCTCAGTAAGACACAGAACAAGTAGGAATACTGCAGGCCCCAGCATGTCGTACAAGGCTACTAATATAAGGTTGTTCATGGGGATGGCAATCTCATTATGTAAAACAAATGTTCACAGAAACGACTGCAGGAAGAGCATGTGACGACTTCCTGCAAGGAGAGCAGGTTCAGTGGCTGATCCATGTTATGTAAAGGTCGCAAAGTAAAATCGTAATGATGAATACAGACACTGAAAATTACAGGTGCATAGTTAACCCTCTCTCGAGAAACTGAAAACCCTCAAAAATCTTGATTAGTGACAGTATTCAGCTAAAAGATTCGGAGAATTTTTAAAGGAAATGTCGAAACTGCTCTCCTTCAACACAATATGCCTAAGAAAACCCTCCACAAAAAAAAGAGGATAAACTGACTGATATCTCTTGTGACACATTACAGCAAGAAAATTTGGGCTAATTTGTAAGCAATAAACATAAATCGATCAACCAAACCCTTTAGCTCCCCAAGGGGCATAAGCCTTCAACAAACATGCCAAGTCCTCCGGTCACATGCCATCAGCTCAAGTTATTTCGGATTTCCTCGTCATTTTGATTTCTGTCACCAGTTATCTTCTCCCTGCTTTTTTGGTCTACCTCTGCCTCCCTTTCCCCTACCAGGGAGTCCAGAACAAGGACTGCCTTGTAATGCTACCAACAGGTTTCCTCAGTGTGTGCTATCCATCACCAGCGCCTTCTTCTCATCCCTTGTTCCACTGACACTTGTCTGATTCTTGTCATACTATTTCAATCCTTCTATTCTACACAAGCACTCATTTATGAATATCTGTGACTGTTTTGTTGTTCTCCATGTTTTACAGCCATACAATAGGACCGACTTGACATTCGAGTAAAGATTCTTATTTTTGTTACGTTGGACTTGATTTCTCTTGTTCTCCGTATGTTTTCCACTGCAATGAAAGATCCTCTTTCTTCTTGTTTTCTTACTTAGACGTTCCTCTTGTACCGTAAGGTAGTATTTTGTATTCTTATTTTGATGTTATTGTCTGCCTGTCCAACATTATCTATATTGCTGCCAATATAACCTCTACACCTTACGGTAGAAGGGGAACGGCTAAGTAAGTAAACTGCCAATATATAAATAAGATTCTAAAATTGAAGTGATGTTTCTTCACGTTTTAAGTCGTTGTCATTTCTTTCATGTATTCTCATTATCTTTGTCTTTTCACCTGTTTATTTTCAGACTCACTTTATGTGACCTCAGATCGAACATTTTCATTTTGTCTTGCATCTGTTTATGGGTGTGGGACAGAAAACCCAAGTAATTTGCAAAATCTAGACCATCAAGCTATTTAGTCAGATTCAACTGGATTCCATTTCTGTTGTGTGGTGTTGATGTTTTCATAACCAAATCTAGTGCTAGTAACAAAAGAAATAGAGACAAGAGGCATCCCTGTCGCACTCCTGTTACTTTCCCAAATACTTCCATAAGGTGTCCTTCATTGAGAATATAGCAGACATAGTGGTTTTAAACTTTTATAATTTTTGACGACGAATGCACAGCAATCTTCCGCATAGCGCTGTAAATTCGTCTAACGAGAAGGGAAAACAAAGCCACGTTGACTTGTCTGGTTGATCGCTAGCACAAGCCGAATTAAGCTGTTCGTTATCGCACTAGGTTGCATAACGACTTCTGGCCAAACGGTAAATGTATCTGATAGTGGAAATCAGATTTGTCATGTAAGAGAAAACGTAGAGTATGACGTGAAAAACACAGCCTGTAGGTAAGATAACGTTATTTATCAATCTTGTGAAATAATCGCTTCCGGCAGATTGTAATTAACAACTATGGGAAAGTACAATCTTGAAAGAGATTCTCAGTTAATGATATGATAGGAAACTCTATACAGAGCGATACAACAGGAGGCAATCTGATCATCAGAAGAAGTCCCCCCGTCGAACAAGTGTTTTGGCCGTTATTCTCCTTTACACTCTATGGGGGGCCGGTCCACCTGGGTCATGACTTCCAAGTGTCTCAGCCTCCTGTTGTCTTGTGTAGAAAATGAACCCATTCCACCATGGATGCAGCTTTGAAATCCACTATTCCGCCAGCAGGAGGGAATTGTGAAAGTAACAAAGAAAAGACAAATTATTGCTGTCGTTCCGCAGCACACCACTGACACGCTTGCTTGAATTCTTTGCGAGCCGGCCTCTGAAATCTACCTTCGCCCCATATAATGCACTGCCTGTTTCTTGTAACGCCGCTGTCCTTTCACCAATACAATGAAAAACTCGATGTATTTCGGACTTAGAAAACTTACACGGTGTTTCCTATACCGCAGGTGGGGCTAGATTTTACTGCAACGAGTTCCATAGCCCATTGCGGTTGTTCCACAGCCAGCATGATGCTCTTTTCGCAGTTTCACTCAGCTTCTTCAGTGCCCATGTTCTCGACTGTCCTCTCAGACCCAACAGTTTCAATAAATCATACACTGACGCAGCCACGAGCCCTCCTGCACCGACCTCAACAGCCATGACCCTTGCATTAAACCCATCGTATCTCAGATCCGCGGCCAGATCACTATACTTTGCCGCTTTGAACGAATGTTGGTCGTCCAATCTGGATTCAAATTCAGTTCAATCAATATTACCTGCTGCGATGATGAAAAATGCAGCACTATATCCGGCCGTCTTCTAGATTTTCTGATACTCTCTGGATATGGCCCTAGTCCAGGTAGGTCTACCGCCATCTGCTAGTCATTTGCACAGTCAAGAAGAGAGGGTAAACTGCTACCTGATTTACTCGGTTTGGGGTGTGATTAATTTCCTGCTCTCAGAAAGTATGTATTTGCGCTGCTTGGCCTGACTTTGCTATTCGCCTTCATCCTTACCAAGTCTACTGTCACAGCCAGCTCACTAAGCACTTTGTTGTGGCGTCATGTGTATCGCCCTTGCCCTTTTGCCATCTTGCAGGCTGAAAGCACGTATTCAAGTGTCTGCCTTTCCTGGCATAGAGGGGACTCCTCATCATCCGACTTTCCCCATCTCACGCGGTTTGTGGCCGATGGAAGGAGGTCTGTCGCATGTTACGCATTGCCTAGTTAAATGTTTGAAGACCGAAAAGTGGGACACCAGTGTTCTGACCTGAACAAATGAATGCAGGGGTATTTTCCTGTGTGTATCTAGGGCAGCCAATCAGAGAAGGGGTTTCCCACGGTCAGATAGAATGACTTCGGCGAGTGTATAAGGAAGAATAAATCGTCCGAAATCATGGTTAGAATTAGACATCGGGAAGGAGAACGGAATGACAGACAAGGATGAGAATGGTCTCCTTTTGACGGGAATATCTTCATTTATGTATAGGTACAAGGAAATCAGAAGGGAGTAAGTAGTTGTGAAGAATTTCGCAAGAATAGTGTCCGTGCATTGAGAAATCCTGTGTTTTTCCTATTTATAATTCAATATAAAATCGTTAACACGACAGATATGGGAAAACAACATATGGATATAAAGGTCAACTCACGGAGAACGGAAATATATAACTCCAAAGGCTTGAACTGGGAAAGGTGAAATGCACGAGACCAAGGTTTGAAACACCTCTAGCACAAACCCCCCGAAGTTACAACTTTTTTGGGAAGTTTGCTGGAGTTGCGAGCCTTGTTTCCTGTACGTCCGGTAGCTGCATATATAAGGGCGGACGGAAATGATTTCAAATTCACTTGTACAGCGAAGCAAGACAGAAGGACAACGGCTGGAGAGAGAGGAACGTGCAGAGGCCAATATCTTGTTATTTGCAGCCAGGCAGTTCTGTTACTCCACTAAAGCCAGTCTTTACTGATCTTAATTAGATCCTGCGAGGGTATGTAAAGTTACTATGTAAAATAATACAGTAATTACAACTTTATTTCAGGATTTGTTTAATCTTTATTTCAAGATTTGTTTAATCTATATGTTATGAAAGTATCATGTATATTAATTGATTACTTGGTATGATTGTTGAAGATTGGAACCCGAAATATAACCACCATGACTGAGTCCGTATCAGGGCTAGCACAATCCTTTTCAGGACTAATAACAATTTTTTCAGGACTACCAACAATCATTATCAGGGCTTATTCAATCTGTCTTCAAGTTACTGTACTTTACAGAGCTAACGTGTCATCAAGTTACTGTACTTTACAGAGCTAACGTGTCAGGCAGGGGGGTACTATAACCTCATACCATATATGTGTGTACATATTATTTTGTATTATTTGATTTTATAAAATGTTCCACAGTAGACACCTGTCTTGTCACTGATCCATATTCATGCATCTTCACGCATACATCTGAAAACAAATTCATCATCTCACCTACAATAGGAATGTGGTAATTGTTATCCACAAATAGCCACATATCCTACAATTATCTGCAGGTTCATACTTGTCAACCAAAAGTCAGAGGTCAATGATCAAGAATTGCTCGAGGATCAATGCAAATCGCCCCAGCAGTGCCTGGATTGGTAGAAGCACGACCTACTGAAGCTGTACATCTCATATGAACACTGATTATAAAAACAGATGAGTGATATTTGTGACAATCGTGCACCCAAGAAGTGATAAATTGTCAAGCAAGTTTTGTGATGACAATTTGCGTGATAAACTAGTGAAAGTTATAAAGTGAATAAGACAGTGAAGAAGTCTATTACCCAACTAATTGGAAGAGTCTAAAGAAATGACATTTTAGTTTAACTTGCAAAAACTGTAATTGATTTCGCCAATTTGGTTTTGTATAAATATAACTTTTGTATCACCAGTCACACACAATCACCACAATTAGATAGATGTAAATAAAGAGGATATAAATTGTATTCACCAGCTTTATTCATTCAATATAGTTGATACTGAGTTTGGTTGAATTTTTATTAATATCACAGGTGGTCACATAGCGGAGGTGGCGCAGTAAGGTCTGACTGTTCTCTGAATATTTTTAGTCCAGATACTTTCACAGCCGTGACTATCGAGTGATACCAGTGTACTTCTATGTCACTGGGACCTCACACATTCTGGAGAGAATACTATTTCTACTCTAGCACTATCATCTCACACATATAAAACCTTCCGCTACAGTGGGGGCTCGTCCGGGATATTCTCGTATATCCTGAACCATCCTCTATCTAATACATCTATCTTTAGTCTATCTTGGGCCACCAATAGAAAAAAAAAATTTTTTTTTTGAAAATTCTAGAATAAGATTTTTTTCTCAGTAACAGTACCTTAGAGTACTCAGTAAATATTGACTATCACAAGGTTGCACGATTAATTGTGTTGTCCATTTGATAATTATTTTAAGTAAGTTTAGGTAAGTTTTCATACCCTACTTAACTTAATATAATGGCTGACTTAGTGAAGTTCAGAACTGCGATCATGCAGATGGGAAAAGATATGGGCTTGACAGGTGATGCTCTCATCCAGTATGTCACAACTGAAGTGGACAAACATATGGATAGAGAGGAAAGGAAGTTGCAAGCAGACGCTGAGAGAGAAGCCAAAAGACTAGAAGCTGAGAGAGAAGCCAAAAGAATGGAAGTTGAAGAAAAGAGGCTTCTGTTGGAAGTTGAGGCTCAAGCCAAGAAATTGGAGGCTGAAGAAAGAAGATTAACAGCTGAGGAAAGAAAGCTACAAGCTGATAGAGACCATGAACTGAGATTAAAAGAGCTTGAAATACAGGCAGCGGCTACCATTAATGGTAGTAGGTCATCTCATTCGGATACCAGCACCAGCCAAAGCACCTCCAATGGAGCTATGAACTTCCACTTGGACCCATTTGTGGAGAAAGAAGAGGGAATAGAGGATTACCTTGACAGATATGAACGATTGGCCACTACTTATGGCCTAGAAAAAGAAAAGTGGAATTTGAAGTTGTCACAGGGATTGAGAGGAGTATCTTATAATGTCTACTTGAAGATGCAAAAAGAAGATCAGGAAAATTATGAAGCCTTGAAACAAGCATTGTTGGTGCGTTACGAACAAAACGCAGAAGCTTATAGAAGGCGATTTAGAACTGCTATGCTCCAGACAGGAGAAACATATCAGCAGTTCTCAGCAAGGTTGGAAAGTTACTTGCTGAGGTGGTGTCAGTTAGGAAACTTCAATCAGGATTTTGAAGGGATCAAGGAGATGATGTTGATAGAACAACTCCTGGAGTCCATTTCTCCTGAGACGAAGACATTCCTAGTAGAACATAAGAGAGAGAGATTAGATGAAATAATCATCTATGCAGAAAGTCACAAACTGGCTCACCCCCTGACTCAAGGAAATAAGAGGAAGCAGGGAGATAGTTTCAAGTCACCACAAAACCAAAACGAGTTTGAACAAAAGGACAATACAACCAAGAACAACCAAAATATGACTACAAAGACAAGAACCCTCCAGGATATGACAATAAACCCTCACGAAGGGAAGAAAAATGGTGTAAGTTCTGCAAAATGGACAACCACAACACTGATAATTGTGGAAGGAAAAAACCTCTTCATCATGCTGCATGTCTACAGGTGAGGACTTCGGATAGGAAGGAACTGACAGTGAGTCAGAATAGCTTCCATCACCCACCTACACAGGAGATAGTGACTGTGAATGGCAAACAAGTCACAGGAATGTATGACACAGGTTTGTCCTATGACGCAGTCGTGTGTGCATCTCTGGTGCGCCCTGAACAAATCACCACAGAAACAGTAGATATTCAAGGGCCACTAAAAGGAGCATTACCCCTCACTTTACCCATAGCAAAGATTCATGTCAGTTGTCGCTATGTGGAAGGGGAGATAAATGCAGCAGTGTTAGATGATCCCTTTTACCCCCTGATGTTGGGGCGTAGATATGTTTTCTTGGGAAACCCGGTAAAACCTATGGTTATGGCAGAAATCCAGACCAGGTCTGACTCCAGGAACATAGAGAGGGACACCAAATTAAAATTTGATTTGATTGAGATGAAAAAGGCTCAAGTAGCAGACAGCACATTGAAGCCTTGTTTTGGCAAAATGTCAAAAACACATAACAATCCAATCAAAGGAAATTTCTATATGGAACATGGACTCTTGCACAGGAAAGCTGGCAGAGGGACGAACAGTCATGGTCAAATTGTTGTACCATCCACCTATAGAAATAAGGTTATAGGCTGGGGGCACATAACTTTGAGTGAACACCTGGGTAATGGTGCCACAAAACAAAGAATAGCCACCCAGTACTACTGGCTAGGTATTACGGAAGACATCAATCGGTATGTAAATTCCTGTCCAGAGTGCACTCATGTAGATTCAGAAAGTTGGTGGAAGAGTCTTCAAAAGTCTACAAGCAAACCAGCCATCATGGGTACTCCCGAGATTTGCACTGGAGGGGAAAGGAAACATCCCACACAGGTTAAATTGCAGTCTGAAACCCATGCGCTGGACAAAAAGAACAAATCACGTAGCCAAAATCAAACACCTACGAATTTGCGAGGGAAAACCGCAACCAACTATCAACGAAAAGAGGGCGGTAAACTTCAAGGGAAACCTACCGACCCCATTTCACCAGCGGTAAGGGCCTGGATGAAAAGCCGAACTGGGAAAAGAGAGATAGCAAAGGATGAATCTATATCCAGGAAAACAAAATGTAAGAGCAGATTTTCTTAGTCGACACCCAACTGAGATAGAACGAGAGTAAGAAGAACATTAACTACGGCAAAGCTTACAGTTGTTAGCTGTAGAAATCTACAGCTTAAAAGAGAGGGAGGCTCTGTCGCATGTTACGCATTGCCTAGTTAAATGTTTGAAGACCGAAAAGTGGGACACCAGTGTTCTGACCTGAACAAATGAATGCAGGGGTATTTTCCTGTGTGTATCTAGGGCAGCCAATCAGAGAAGGGGTTTCCCACGGTCAGATAGAATGACTTCGGCGAGTGTATAAGGAAGAATAAATCGTCCGAAATCATGGTTAAAATTAGACATCGGGAAGGAGAACGGAATGACAGACAAGGATGAGAATGGTCTCCTTTTGACGGGAATATCTTCATTTATGTATAGGTACAAGGAAATCAGAAGGGAGTAAGTAGTTGTGAAGAATTTCGCAAGAATAGTGTCCGTGCATTGAGAAATCCTGTGTTTATCATATTTATAATTCAATATAAAATCGTTAAAACGACAGATATAGGAAAACAACATATGGATATAAAGGTCAACTCACGGAGAACGGAAATATATAACTCCAAAGGCTTGAACTGGGAAAGGTGAAATGCACGAGACCAAGGTTTGAAACACCTCTAGCACAAACCCCCGAAGTTACAACTTTTTTGGGAAGTTTGCTGGAGTTGCGAGCCTTGTTTCCTGTACGTCCGGTAGCTGCATATATAAGGGCGGACGGAAATGATTTCAAATTCACTTGTACAGCGAAGCAAGACAGAAGGACAACGGCTGGAGAGAGAGGAACGTGCAGAGGCCAATATCTTGTTATTTGCAGCCAGGCAGTTCTGTTACTCCACTAAAGCCAGTCTTTACTGATCTTAATTAGATCCTGCGAGGGTATGTAAAGTTACTATGTAAAATAATACAGTAATTACAACTTTATTTCAGGATTTGTTTAATCTTTATTTCAAGATTTATTTAATCTATATGTTATGAAAGTATCATGTATATTAATTGATTACTTGGTATGATTGTTGAAGATTGGAACCCGAAATATAACCACCATGACTGAGTCCGTATCAGGGCTAGCACAATCCTTTTCAGGACTAATAACAATTTTTTTCAGGACTACCAACAATCATTATCAGGGCTTATTCAATCTGTCTTCAAGTTACTGTACTTTACAGAGCTAACGTGTCATCAAGTTACTGTACTTTACAGAGCTAACGTGTCAGGCAGGGGGATACTATAACCTCATACCATATATGTGTGTACATATTATTTTGTATTATTTGATTTTATAAAATGTTCCACAGTAGACACCTGTCTTGTCACTGATCCATATTCATGCATCTTCACGCATACATCTGAAAACAAATTCATCTCACCTACAATAGGAATGTGGTAATTGTTATCCACAAATAGCCACATATCCTACAATTATCTGCAGGTTCATACTTGTCAACCAAAAGTCAGAGGTCAATGATCAAGAATTGCTCGAGGATCAATGCAAATCGCCCCAGCAGTGCCTGGATTGGTAGAAGCACGACCTACTGAAGCTGTACATCTCATATGAACACTGATTATAAAAACAGATGAGTGATATTTGTGACAATCGTGCACCCAAGAAGTGATAACTGTCAAGCAAAGTTTTGTGATGACAATTTGCACATTCTGGAGAGAATACTATTTTCTACTCTAGCACTATGATCTAATAATGAAGCTGAGCCTAAGAGGTGCCATATGCTATATATAATTCCATGTCAAGCACCTTTGCAGGGTTCCTTCCCATGTAGTCCATTGACCTTGTTGGGACTGCTGCGCCGCTTTTTGCAACCTCTTATCATTCTCAGCTCCTCGTATCTCCTGAACTACCATGTCTCTGCGCTCCCTGCCTGATGCTTTGAACCCACAGCGGATTTTTCCATGGCCACATCCCCGTCTATTCGTCGGTGTGCATCCGATTGCCTCCCTTAGCTTGAGCGACTCTTCGCAGCATCAACAGCTTCTTCCACTTTCCATTTCCTCCCTGTTTTCAGTGTGGGTTGAATGGACTTAACCACGTCATCTGCTGACTCTCAGAGTTGTAATAATGTAGGCGAGGCAGGTCACTGATTTAAGGGTTTTGGTAAACAAGAAATATGTGAAAAGCGATACCTTATATTGGCATGTGATAGTGCTCAGATGAGAGAGGGAGAGGTAACCCTTGCTAAAAATTAGACTTCTTACCTTGAGGATTGGTTTGATAGAATATTAAACTAAACTTATTCATGATTGGGTCTCCTCTCCTCTCGGGGAGCCATGTGTGCTGAGTATGAAATTCTACTTAAAGCCCAGGGCATTTTAAGATTTCCCCACAGCATTCCATCTTCGTCAAGGGGAAATCATAGACAGCCAGAATAACCAGTAATATGAGTAAGGATTCCAGTACGAGACAGGCCATTGGACTAGAGGATCTTCTAAAATTAGAAAGAATTAAAAATCACTAAAATAGTGAGAGTCATCTAGTTCCAGAACCTTACTCCAGCGGAAGAGTTGGGATTATATATAATGCAGTAAACTTAACCACCTTAGGGTCGGCATCTTAAAACAGATTCATGGCATATTACTGAATTCTGTACATCAAGTGTGTATTAATTCATCCAACCTTGGGGTAAGTTGTAACATGTACAGTTTATTAAATTTCATTTGCATTTTGACATGTATGAATTGATGTACAGTTTCACATGAGGCTGGCAGCCTCATCATATAAAAGAACTGCCACATAAACCACCACTGCAAGAGCTGGTGACTGCGTCGTGCGGATTTCCTCACAAGGAACCAATATGGAACAGGGAGTGGATAATGATAACGTCAAGGTATATATATTTTTCATGCCCACCTTTTAAATTATGTTTATATGTAAATCTATATAAGTATATAATACAGTTGTCGCCTTCCGCTCTCCTAAAGCACTTTCTTCTGACTCGATGGGTTGAGATTTAATGTTCAGGGGCGTCGAGCAAAATTGTGCGGAAGATGACATGGTGCAAGGAAATGGAAGTATCTTGATGTTTACATCTAGAACACATAATACTCAAAAGAGACATTTATTTCCTCTCAGTTTTGCCAGCATTTACCTAAAGAGACGCAGGACACTGACAACATACGGGTATTGAGGACTTGCGACGAAGCAGCCTGAGCAATTAACCCAGCCTTGCTGCAAAGGCCAAAATATTCGACTCCAGATGAGAAGAAACAGTCAAAACAGCTCTGGGGACCAGCAGTGATGGAACCAGACTACAACTGACCGCACACCGCCTATTAAGTAAAATAATGACACTGCTTATGGACCCATCATATTCTCCTACGAGGATAGAGTTAATTATTGGTTTTTTCTTTACAAAAAAAACATATTACTTTTACTCAATTTAACCTTGTTAAGCCAATAACTCACTTATGAAAATATAAATCTAGAGTTGAGGTAATCACTAATTGGGTGAAATTCATGTCTGCACCCGTATGACTCATTCACATAGCTAGACACAGAGCTAAACAAATTAATATTTTGCTGAATCACCTTCAGCTGTCGAGTCAGAGTAGTAGAATCGGTATTTTTTAGTGGAATCGGAGTCGGTAAAAATGGCCCGATTCCGACACCGAATTTTGCGAGACTTAAATCAAATCAGATCAACGTTTGTTCCATGCAAGAGAAGGGGGCCGCTTAAAAAAATTGAAATAACATTTTAAAGTAGAACTCCGAAAACCACTTTCGTGTATATACACGTTTACATCACCTAGGGAAATTTCAGTTCCTTCTGATCATAAATAAAGATTTAATCACGACTGGAAATTTGTTGGCACCTTTAGAAAAGGCACAAAAGAACTGAAAATAAACTATATACATTGTGAACTTTCCCTTCATTGTTAAAATGAAACTATTTTGCCTCATGGTTGTTGGCAAAGTAGTCATGTGTGTACAGGTGTAGATGATTTGTTATTTTGTATTACTATATGAATGAAAAAATAGTTTAAAATGTAGCTTGTGAAAGCCATGTTTTCATTTATTCACACACATACCATACGTATACATATAACTACATATAAATGCATAATGTTATGCCATATCACTAGTTTAAAAAAAAACTGTAGTCAGAGTCGGACTACTAAAATTTCCAGAATCCGAGTCCGAGTCGAAAATGTTTTGGTCGATTCAACAACTCTGTGACATCTAGGGGCTCATAAAATACGAGTCAAAACATATTTTCGAACAGAAGTGGGCGGAAGAATACTTAAACGACTAAGTTGTTATACTTGCCATTCTATATATTCGTGTGAGACTCCTTAAAATAGAACCATCAGTCTTCTATTTATATCTCCGCCAAAAGTAATCTTGAGCGAAGGTGGATACCTTTGAACACCCTCATCCTTTAACTCGAAGCTAGGCTATTAAACGACCAATGCAGCAGAGCAGGGAAGACAAATCGCGACAATTAAATAAATATACAAACATAATATTATAGGACTTTAATCACTTCTACTTCCGTCGCTTGTTGATACCATTGTCACAGACGACTTGTTAGCAGAAGGTTTTGTAGGTATTGAAACCGTATTTTCTGGCTTCAGGTTTAGAGCGCACGACTAATTGTTGAATGGGGGCAGGAAATATTTGAGGACACTTTACCCCCCCAAAAAAAGAACGACCGAACGAACGAACGAACTTTATTTTCAAAGAGTTAAGAATTGGGCTAGCAGGTCCGTCTAACATTCTGCCCTTCCACTCTTACTTATCTTGTATACTATATCATTTCATTTCCACATGTTACTTTAAGCATTAAATTAAAGGCATACAACATTAAAAAGGTAATATAAAAGCATACATTTATCTAATTATAATCAATAAGTATGTTTAAAAAAAAAAAGAAAGTTATGAAAAGCAAACAATATATAAAGAAGGAACAAAGTAAAAAAAAAAAATTATGTTTTCTTTAATTTACCTGCGGAACCCTTCTAAATTGCTAATTGGGTGCAGCTCAGACTATCTGTTTTTCTGTGGTAACTGTTATTAATCGTACATAACTCTACTTTTTTATATGCTCACTCTCAAAACGTTATGTTAATAAATAAATAAATTAATTAATACATAAATACATATACGTATTTAACAACCACGCGTTTGACAGAAAGAACGACACCACACAACATAAAAGAAATATAAGTTATAGGCTTACCGAGAATCGAACTAAGGACCATCCAAATCTTCGCTCCGTTCCTGGTAAGCATATGGGTACCTGACTTTGCTCCTGAATTATGGAAGGCACTAGCAACAAGGACAGGAACTGGTCAGCCAACTTCATAAAGCTACGTCCTAGTATAATGACGTTTTAAAGACTTCGCTCCTCTACAGAATTATCGTCTGTCACAGCATATGTGTTTGACAAAATATTAAGTTGGTCACGCTGTAAGTGGTGACACTGAGAGAATAAAAAACCCGTTTTGGTCAGGTGACCTGGAAAGGAAGTGCGCATAAATTTGGGCGCAAAAGTTAGTGTATTTCTGGCTAGCGTCCGGTAGGACGTCTTTATGTTCCCTGTCAGCTTGTTGCTGGGATTTGGATGCCATGGTTGTTCATTGATAGTGCTTGTTATTTATTCTTGTGGTCAGGATTAGTTTGCATACTTCTAGAATGGTGGTGTAGTTTCTAGTGATTTTCCTTAGACCATCGCTGATAAGTCATTTGTATTTAAGTATGGCTTTATCATAGTACAGGACTTAGCCGGTGAGCGAAAGTCATTGTGGTGTTTACTCGGTATGACATACCAGCGACTTTGATACTGATAGATTGAGTTATTGGTTATTGCAAGTTATATTGGCATTTCTATTGCATTGTATTTCATATGTATTGCTAGCCATGTGTGGCTTCCGTGTGTGCAGTGATTATTAAAAGGGAACTTACCTTTTTCAGGTGTTATGTTTACTTAATGTCAGCTATGGTATGCTGTGGTCGTATCCTTAGATATTGAGCCAAAGAGTATAGGTTTATCATATGTTAAATCCACAGTGTACATAGTTTTTGCCTGACATCGTCTATGGGGCTAAATACTTTTATTCCATCTCTTTTCCCGTTCGTTTTGTTCCTGCCTTTCTCTTCGTGCCTCTCATTTTGCTCTCATTCCTTTTTCCTTCATTTTTTTTCAGAACTAGTGGACCTAATGATGACATACCTCCCCCCCCCCCCCCCCCCCCCCCGGGTGTCCTGGGTAGTTAGATCGTATGCCTAGCTTTCTCGGATAAGGACAAAAAAACAAGAGGTCTTGCGTGTAAGCTGCGCACGTTAAAAATCCCACGGCAGTTGGATATCATAAAGAGTAGGCCATAAGGCCGCTGCCCTGGCAAAATTTAAAAATTAGAAACCTACCCACCACAAACATATTTATAAAATGTGTGATTCATTTATACACACATTGGGATTCTCGCTGGTGCTACGGAGCTCGTGCACTGTGCTGAGATTCTCCTAATGTGATCTAAGGGAGGAGATCGGAACACTGTTGAAGTTGTCCGTCCGCAATGAAGATAGTCCTTAAAAAAAAACCTACCTTCTCTCCCTAGTAATCTTACATCGTGTTGTCTTCCCTTGTATTATCACTTGCAAAACAGGCACGAAGTACGATATTTCACGTGAGCTCTTATGGTAGACTGTTCGTGCGTCCGCTAACTATTGACCACTGATTGATTTCCTGGTAATGAAGCGCCTGGAAGAACTTGTACTAATGTCAACATGACCTTTTTCCTGGAAATTCACGCAGTCTTTCAGGATAAGTCATGCTGGGTGTTTTAATAAACGTTATTACTTTCTTGTCTGAAGACATTGGCCTTAAATAGATATCGGGGGAGAGTGACGGTTGTGGGTTTATGCTTCTCATGCAGAGCTGGCCCTATGGATTTTTCAGGGTGGTACAAGGATCTCGTAATCGCCCCCCCCCCCCCCTTTTTTTTTCTCCCATGAAGTACTGCATGGGACACCCGGGCTTGTCACACCCGATTACGGAAACAACGAGATGAAGATTTATGGATCGTATGCGACCACCGCAGCGTGATGGTAAACTTGTTAGGATTTACAAATGTATTTGACTTATTTTTCGCTTTATTTCTCTTCTGTCTTGATTAGTGTGTCCCAGATGAAGGACTTGTGGCTGTTAAGTCGGTACATTTTATTTTTTGTCCATTGTCCTAATAAGACATATTACTTGTTATCGTTTACCTGCTGATGTGACAGAAAGGAGTGATACATATAGTCCCATATTCTACATGGAAAGAAAGGCGTTATACGTATAGTCTCATATTCTACATGGAAAGAAAGGAGTGAAATATATAAACCCATATTCTACATGGAAAGACAGGAGTGAAACATATAGACCATATTCTACATGGAAAGAAAGGAGTGAAACATATAGACCTGTCAGAAACTGTTTAAACGATGTTGTTCCCAGATGTCAGGATACTATATAAGATATATGATAATGGGGGGTGGCGTGTGTAGATGATGATCAACAACGCTAGGGGTATGCAGTAACACAAACGCCGCTGGTTACAGTTGCATAACATTTATTTAACATTCACATACGTGTCCTGGATCTCAAATACCTCGTCATACAACACTGATCTCATACTTAGGCTAACGCTGCCTGTAGGACATAATAAACTACAGTATTCATACACTGTCTCTCCGAACACACAATAACAGTGAACAGAATGTCCTTGGTGCGGTATACACTCTTCGCACACAATAATCCCTCAAACACTCTACGTGCGGAAAAACACCATCGCACTAATAAATCACCATCCAGGTGTATATCACTTATTATCAGTGATTGGTGGCATGAACATCGCCATATAGATTCACAGAACTACCTCTCCAGGCGGGACAATACACTTCGCCTGTACTTTATCTATAATAGCTATGGGGCGGGAAACGCGTCGCCTTACTCCTCCGTAGCTTCAAGGGGGAAAGTCGTCACCTTATAATGTTCTCCATGAACATATATTTATGGCTCCAACAGGAGCGCCTCCAGGCGAGAAAATCATCGCCATTCAGAAATAAAGCGACCCGGATGTGTACCATAGGACGACCCAGTCTAATTATAGACGCAATCACTGCTACAGTTCCACTATTAAACAGTATAGGCCAGATTACACAAGACAAAGGCCTTAATACTGTGTCTAGTAAATGATAGAAGAATGAGATATGTTTATACGTTTATAAAATACCAGAAACCTACATTCTGTCCTTTACTTATTCTCATTCTTCTATCATTTACTAGACACAGTATTAAGGCCTTTGTCTTGTGTAATCTGGTCTATACTGTTTAATAGTGGAACTGTAGCAGTGATTGCGTCTATAATTAGACTGGGTCGTCCTATGGTACATATCCGGGTCGCGTGGGAGTTCGGCTTCCAAACACAGACTCCAGCGTCCAGCTCGGCTGCCAAACACAGAATAACTCAGTCACACCAGACTTGTAATCACTACATGCTTTCTCCCAACGCATGCACAAGTCACACCATGTTGACATAAAGTCAGACATGAACTCAATACCTGAGTTACACTTAACCAAGTGTTAACAACAGTTCAGTGACCCTTAACACCAATCACTATCATCATTCATACTCATGAAAATGTTCTGTGACAAGACCCATATTCTACATGGAAAGACAGGAGTGAAACATATAGACCCATATTTTACTTGGAAAGAAAGGTGTGATACATATAGTTCCATATTCTACTTGGAAAGAAAGGAGTGATACATATAGTCCCATATTCTACTTAGAAAGAAAGGAGTGAAACATATAGACACATATTCTACATGGAAAGAAAGGAGTGATACATATAGTCCCATATTCTACTTGGAAAGAAAGGAGTGATACATATAGTCCCATATTCTATATGGAACGAAAGGAGTGATACAAATAGTCCCATATTCTACTTGGAACGAAAGGAGTGATACATATAGTCCCATATTTTACATTGAAAGAAAGGAGTGATACATATAGTCCCATATTCTACATGGAACGAAAGGAGTGATACATATAGTCCCATATTCTACTTGGAACGAAAGGAGTGATACATATAGTCCCATATTTTACATTGAAAGAAAGGAGTGATACATCTAGTCCCATATTCTACATGGAACGAAAGGAGTGATACATATAGTCCCATATTCTACTTGGAACGAAAGGAGTGATACATATAGTCCCATATTCTACATTGAAAGAAAGAAGTGATACATCTAGTCCCATATTCTGCATGGAACGAAAGGAGTGATATTTATTTCTTCATGGAACTGAAAGGAGTTCTTCGTCTTCTTCTTCGCACTTTCTCAGGCGTCTACTTGAAGGTTTTTAAAGAAAGCAGTAGTCTGCTTGAGGCTGTGTGAATCTCCGTAGCTCCACGAATGGTACCGGTGTCGGCCATATACGCTTTCTCTGTTCCGCATATGTTGGGCAACTCTGAAGCAATTTTTGCCCATTGCCTAATGTAGCCCAGCAGAACTCTACGAAGACAGTGACATTTTGCTTACTATGTAATTACGTCATCATCAAGCTGCGTACGTTGCACTGTTTTGTTAAGCCTGTGGCCCAGTGCATCCGATTTCAATTGTTATTTATATTGGGTTGTCTTCCTTAGCCTTTTGACTGTCCACACCCTACCTGCAAGGCAGCAGTGTAGTCTCTCTGTTTGACTGCTTTCTAAAAAAAACGTGTAGAAAACGCTATCGTCAAAAGTTAAGTCGCCATATTGAGAAGGGGAGATCCCTGAAAGGAGTAATATGTACACTGAAAAGAAAGGAGTGACATTAACAATCCTACAGGGAAAAGAAAGGTGTGATATATACAATCCTTCACGGACAGAAAAGTATGATATATACACTCCTTCACGAAAAGGAAAGAAGTGATATATACAATCCTAAACGGAAAGGAAATGAGTGATATACACAATCCTAATCGAAAGGAAAGAAGTGAAATATACAATCCTACACGAAAATGAAAGTAGTGATATTAACAATATTACACAGAAAGGAAAGAAATATATTCATAAAGTGATTGAAGAATATACTGATCGCAATTTAATTGCGAGTGAGATGCTTGACAGTAGACAGAAATGGTTTCACAAATGTGAATGTAGAGTGTTGTATGACAGTCAGATGATAGATTGATATATTAAATCGCTTAATTCTTGTCACACTCACAATTAAATGTCATACATACACTTCTTCTCACCGAGATTTGTGAAATATCATAGGAAGAAGAAAAGTCAGCGTTAAGGTGACAGATGAAATAGTAAAGTAATTCAGACTGCTATAAAACATATTTTTATTAACCAAAAAAAAACAAACAAACAAAAAACAAATAATAATCATAAAGCCAACAATTAGTTCTCCAAAATATATAAATATATATAGATACACATCAATGAATATCACACAGTGTAACAAAATTAGTGGTGAGCGTAGGAAAAAAAGTACTACAAATAAAGTATAATAGTCCTTGTCTTAAGGACGGCCAATCTATTTAACACGACAATACTCCAGGGAAGTATAGTTGAGTCACAGTCTACAAATTCCGTCTCCTTGTAACTTATCCAGGTGTTAGAGCAAAACAAAGAAATCCAGCGAATTGGAAATATTTTACTTCTGCGCAGTCTGTTGAAACAACTGAATGACCCACTGGTAGGTTTGCTAACAATCCACAGTAAAATGGGTGTTGGGATTCGGTGGTTCACCGTCCGTAACTCATTGTTGGTGGAATCAGCCACTGGAGTCGTCGAAAACGTGACCTTGCAGTGTTTACTAGGGAAGTGTTCACTTTTTAGTAAAGCAAAAGACAATGGCCACCAGTGGGTGGCTAGCGTTGGCTACAATTTATAATTGACCATACAAATATTGGCGCTGCTATGGAAGAGGGATTAGTAATGATTGGCTGTCTTAAAGAAGACACCAACGGTGATATCCACCCCTTGCCTAATAGTGAGACAAAATAATAAAACGTGGTAATACAATGACCCAATAAGTCGTCGGTTAAACGTAGAAAAAGAAAGGTGGTTGACAGGGGCTGTCTATCTCCAGGGGACTCTGGTATATCTCGAAACTACAAGAAAAATTCCATCCTAATATTCAACTCGTATCATGCTTAGTAACGCTAATTCCACTCTGTAGATAAGAGACCCTGGCACTCTGGGATACAAGGAACATATAATGCTCGAGCCGAGATTAAAAAGCCAAGTTCTGCCTTAGATCGCCTTACATCTGGCAGACATCTGGACGAACAAGCGATGAGGACGACTGATGACGAAGTCGTCGGGAACCCAGGAGATTTCCCCTGCCACCGGAGATGAAAGAGGTCTTATCTCGGTTGACCAGGGAAGTAGCGAGAGGCACGCTCCTTGGTGTACCGGCAAAAAGGGTTCCGAAGACGAGCAGACCAGTGACACGAAAAGGTATGGACAGGAAGGATCCGCCAGCCTATGAGTTTCCCACTTTCAATCAGCGAAAAGTTAGATCATAACTTAGTGAAAAGTAATACTAAGTAGGTAGCTCACCCCTGAATCAAAAGACATGTGAAGATACTCAGCTACCAGCAAGGATTGACACTGATAATGCTACACGGAAAATAAAGTAGTGACACTAACAATCCTAAATGGAAAAGAATGGAGTGATATATATATATATATATATATATATATATATATATATATATATATATATATATATATATATATATATATATATATATATATATATATATATATATATATATATATATATATATATATATATATATATATATATATATCACTCCATTCTTTTCCATTTAGGATTGTTAGTGTCACTACTTTATTTTCCGTGTAGCATTATCAGTGTCAATCCTTGCTGGTAGCTGAGTATCTTCACATGTCTTTTGATTCAGGGGTCAGCTACCTACTTAGTATTACTTTTCACTAAGTATATATATATAATATATATATATATATATATATATATATATATAATCCTACACGGAAAAGAAAGGAGTGAGATATACAACCCTTCACGAAAATGAAAGTAGTGATATTAACAATTCAACACAGAAAGGAAATAAATTAAATATTCTATCATGCAAGGAATGTAAAAGACTAGTGTATACAATCCTACTGGAAAGAAAGGAGTGATAAATTGAATCCTACACGGAAAGGAGAGGAGTGATATTACCAATCGTACATAAAAAGAAAGGAATGATTAATAATCACTAATTAATAACTGTTTACAATCCTACACGGAAAGGAAAAAAAAGTTAAAATTACAGCTCTATGTTCTAAATGCAAGGGAGAATGCGTATTAGATATAGAAAAATTTAGGTAACAATTTTAATTTCATCGCTCTAAGACTTAGTACACATATAATATCTTATGTCATTTGTTTCCTGTGTGTTTATTGTCAGCCTGTAATAAATATATGTATCTGCCTTGCAATGTTAATGGGGTGTGAGAAAATATGGTAGCATTTAATGATAAACACGGCGATTCTGTGAAAGAAAACTAAAGGAGACGTTGTGCAACTTCATCATGTTAATTAAACAAATCGTAATAGAAACCACAATTGCATCAGCTCATGAAGCTCTTTACCCGACCTTTCTATGTGGCAAACTACGGTGCTGTGCTTAGTGCTCTGTATGGTGCTTAAAATAAAAGTAACAACGGTAATAAAAAGGACTGTACTTTTCTACACAGAGCTTTGGCATCTCACAGACCTCACTATGAACTAACAAAAATGTTGGAAGCTCAAAGAAATCACTATAAACTAAACAAGTATGTGGCAGTTGAAACAGTTGTCTATAAATTAACAAAGCTTTTGGCAGCACAAAGAGTTATCTATAAACTAACAAAGCTTTATGAAAGTTGAGGGGTTTTCTGTAAACTAACAAAGCGTTTGCTGAATCAAAGAGTTCTTTATAAACTAACAACGCCTGTGACTGCTTCAAGAGTTCTCTATAAACTAATAAAGCTTTTGACCGCTTTAAGAGTTCTCTATAAACTAACAAAGCTTTTGACCTCTTCAAGAGTTCTTTATAAACTTACAAACCCTTTGACCGCTTCAAGAGTTTCCTATAAACTAACAAAGCTTTTGGCGACTCAAAGAACTTTTGACCGCTCAGAGAGTTCTCTATAAACTAACACAAATTTTGGTCCATCAAAGAGTTCTCTATAAACTGATATCTTTTGACTGTTCAAAGAGTTCTCTATAAAAAAAACCAAAAAGAGAGCTTACTATAACTAATTAAGTCTTGCCAGATAAAAGAATTTTTCATAAACTAACTTTTTGGTAGCTCAAAGAGTTATCTGTAAAGTAACTGAGCGTTTGACAGCTCTATGAGTTTTCTTTATAGTAATTGATCTTTTGGCGAGCGTTCTATTAGCAGAATCGTTAGAACACTTGCGTCATGCAGCAAATTTACCTGGTTCAAAACTAAGTAGTGTGATGCTCCAGTCTGCCTAGCAGTAAATGGTCACATGACTCTACTCTTTAGGTAGAGCAGGCAAAGGCAGCGAAGAATGGAACTTGTCACCTTATTTAATAAAGCTGGACCTAGTTTACCTTCACTCTCCTAAGGCAGTAAGTACTATCGACTCCCTTTACCATTTTGGTGGTGAAAAAGGTTTCTATAAGCTAACTAGAAGGGAAAGCCTGTAATAGCAATATCATCCTGTCAGAACCATCACGTCTTCTTGTGGAAGCATCAAAGTAGATCGCCGAGAACTATCGGAAGTGGCTGTACTAACTCTTACTAAATTAGTGTAAGCAGTAATTTCAATATCAGCTGTTTGTTCTGTCTCCAAATATAATAATGTGACTCATAAGAGCAAACACGAGGTCTTAAGTCGATATTTTGAAGCATTCTTATAATTGTATATTTGTTTTACGTGAAAGATCTCATGTGGCATTTAAACAGGTGAAAACACAGCGATGAAAATCATTTGGTGGAATTAAGTTTGGCTAAAGTAAGTTTGCAGTGTAACATTGTGAGAAAATATGGTGTAACGAGCAAGTCACATTAAAGTACTAGGGCCGTCCTTTTCAGGGCGAACGAGGAAGAAGAAGAAGAAAGGTACTAGGGGGTAGGACTCACTTGGATCATGGCTCCAATTGGACATCCTTTTGTGTTGTTTGATTATGTGTTTGTTGGTGTTGTACAGCTTGCACTGGTAATTGAACCAATTACACTTAGTTTAAAAATACTGTACTGACTCATTACTCTGCTACTGGTTATCAAAGCAAAGATTTTACACAAAACTTGTTGCCCTAAATTGTATTGCCTGTCACAGTATAGTGGACCACCAAACCCTATGACGTAGTCCTCTAACTAGGCTGGTGACGTGCTGCGAGATATTACACCCTTAACCAACTTTTAGACACCACACATAAAGATTAACACAAAGGCGCTCTGACATTCTCCATAACTTTGATGAATAATAATACAAATACGAGAACTATACTAAGGACTAAAGTTTGATGTGTGAATAGGTAACTTAAAAATAGATAACTGTCTTACGGTAATGAAGATATATTGCCAAGCTCACCATTACAATATGGCATTCAGCCTGCTTCTAACAATGAACTATAACCAGACGGCCAATAAACTTTTAAACACTGCGACAAAATAAATTCACTTACTAGAATAACAATTCAGGCTATTAATAATTATAGATGCATAACCCAGCGCTGTACAAAACGAAGCAGCCATCAATCCAGACACAATAAATCTTTTCCTGACGGCCAACCGACGCTGTCTTCTTGAACATCTTGTCCTGGTTAACCACTTTCTTCGCACACATTTGCACAGCTTTCAGTCGCATGCCTGGCTACATTCCGTTCAGCTCACACCACATATTATGTTCGACATCTGACGCGCACGTGTAAATTAATATTAGACAAACATAAAGTAAGCCACTCGCGTCTGTTGTTTTTCTGTTGTCTGGTGTTCTGCTTATTTATTTCTTACGAGCGCCTGAAAACATACCTTTATGTTTGTCTAATATTAATTTACTGTTTACAGGCCTCGGGTTTCCCTTCCTTATGTGTCATTCTGCGGCATTGCCAGTTGTTGTTCTACAGTACATAAATTGCCTGTTAGATAAATAATAGATTCTTGTTGCGCGCTGGCTGTATACACTCCGTATGCATCCTCTCAAATGTCCATCTCTGCTGTCTTACGTTTGGTGCCAAATTCCAGCTATCTTAACCTTGATAATTCATCGACTGCAGTGTTAGTCTCTAATAGGTGATCTTTAAATGCCCTCAGTATGTCTCCCTTATGCATATC
Organism: Oreohelix idahoensis; assembly: GCA_024509875.1. Classification (NCBI taxonomy): domain Eukaryota; kingdom Metazoa; phylum Mollusca; class Gastropoda; order Stylommatophora; family Oreohelicidae; genus Oreohelix; species Oreohelix idahoensis. The sequence goes on along the minus strand of JAMPIV010005276.1, from coordinate 99,296 downwards.
CAATGCACTTTCTATTAGTGCTCTTGAAGATAGTCTGTCGGCTCTGTCATTGCCACGTACTCCTGCATGACCTGGACAGTAGATCCACACCAGTTCCAGAAGATTCGAGGTTTCTATAAAGGTTTTCCATTCAAGACGAAGCCATCCGCTTTGGACCTTCCGAAGGATGGATTGTGACTCTGATACAATAACGGCTTTTGTTAAAGTAGTTTCAGACACCCACCTTTAAAAAAAAAAAAAAACGTTTATTTGTATGTCTTTCCACTTTACATGAAACAGGTATATTTTACATGAACTACAAGAAGAGTACATTGTATATTACATACGAACACTCGCGCGTACTCACATTTTCATTTGTATACAAGTTAAAAAATAATAATTAAATAAATAAATACATAAAAATAAAATTAAATAATTAATAGTTAAGATTTTGCATAAATTTAAAGAGTAACGGTGGAATAAATAAAGTTAAATAAATTTTAAATAAGAATAAAAGTAGTATTGGTTTATAGTTGATCAGATTGGTATTTAGTACATTGTATATTACATATATAATAAGGAAGAAACTCATACGCACTCACCCTTCCACATGTGCACTTAAACCACTGTTTACACACCTTTTTTTCTCGCCGAAATGAGTCAAAGCATTTAAAAAGAGTTATGAAGGGGAGAAAAATACATGGAATCTGCACTTATATACATAAATATACATACACGCACATACATACATTGCATGCATGCACATACATCCCTCCACACACACGGTCTTAAATATTTAAAAGTATGCACGTACGCTACTATAAAACGTTTCACTAGCTTTGCCCAACTTCAAATGTAATTATCTGATTAACCGTCAAACGTATTAATGCCATTTTTTGCATACGATGTTATATTGGGTTAGACCCAACAAATATATACTTTATATCTGTGCATCTTGTCCAGGTCCCACAAACGGATGAAATCCTTTGATCTTTGTCGGCATACTAATTATTGTGTATCGAAAAAAGAAATTTTACCACTTCAGTCACAAATTCTGTGAATTGAATAGGCATAGGCGTGTCTACTATTACAATAATGTGGCCATCACGTTTGCATATGAATACCTGTTGAAGATGATTTCTTAAATGATCTGCATGGGAGATACTCGTGACATTGTTTGTCATTGACATTTAATGCGCTACCAAACTGGACCTTCATTGATCTGATTATTTCAATAGGTATCACCACTTTGCGGTTCATAAATATCATAATGGAAAGTTTCTCCTCTACTGTGCTTGTAAATAACGGTAAGGTCATCTTTAAAGAAATTAAACTTCATCCGAATCATAATCAGATGTCTCTGAGAAATTGATAATCAATCTCGGCTGAATGAAGGAAAAACCATCATTCGTCCAATATTCCTCTTCCTTTTGTAACACATGGTTCTCACATTTCTTCCAATAATCCCTGGCTATGTTCGAGATGGCGGCTTTTGTAAGTATTTCAACATCTTTTAATTTGAACGTCCTATTTTCTGTTGCTACCCGTTCCTTAATTTTATCCCAGACTAATTCTATTGGGTTTAAGTGAGAATGGTAAGGAGGCAATCTTAAACATCTGTGACCATGTTCATGGATTGCCTTGTCTATGTGAAATATCTTTGTATGCTGTGTATTTTTTACAATTTCAAGTAATTCAGGCTTCAGGGACATTTCGTTGAATGGAATGTTGTTTTTGGTCAGCCAAATCTTTATTACATCTTTAGTACTTGATGAATTAGGAACTTTATCTTCTGGTGCCACAACGTTGTGATATGAAGCATTGTCCATTATCAAACACGACGGTCTATCCAATGAAGGAAGTACATGATTCACAATCCAATCTTGAAATATCTTGCCATTCATCTCTGTATGATAATCCCTATTATCTGTGGATTTTGAAACAAATATGAGTTCAGTATTATTTAGAAGCCCATGATGGCTGCTTCCTGCATGTGCAGTTATTAGGCGCTGTCCTTTGCTGCTTGGTACTAGTCTCTTAGTTGTTCCATCAGATGATTGCCATTCTCGTTCATTACTGTGGTGCGCATTGATCCAAGTTTCATCTAAATACACAAAATCATAACAATCTCTTCTCATTTCTCTGACCTCGCGTAAATATTTGCTTCTCATTGCAACTATATGAGGCTTCTCACAAATAAGGTTTCTACCACCAACATATTTTCTAAAAGTGAATCTTACTTACTTATTTACTTACTTAGTCGTTCCCCTTCTACCGTGAGGTGTAGAGGTTTGGAAGAGAGAGCGCCAGACCATTCTATCAGCTGTCTTCTTCCTGGCCTGGTTCCATTCTAGTCCTCGGTCCTTCAAAGATTGTCTAATGTTGTCCTCCCAGCGGACTCTGGGTCGTCCTGGAGGTCTGGATCCCTGGCTCTTTGTTTCCCATGCTTGTCGTGGTAGCCGATTTTCTCCCATTCTGCAGACATGGCCAAACCATCTTAGTTGGGACTGTTCTATTTGGGTCTGCAGCGGATGGGATTTTAGGCCTTGACGGATCGAAAAGTGAATCCCAAACTCTTAATAGTCCTCCATAGCGTAGATTTGGAAATATCAATGTCATTATTCTTTCTTAACCAAATTTTCAATTTCCTTAAAGTCACTGCCTCATTATTGTGAAACATATTGCAAATTTCTCTGCGGATCAATTCTCTGTCAAAATTATCCACCACTCTTGGCCTAATTTTCGTGTGTAAAACACTGGAATTAGACATTTCAGATGTCGCTATCCAGCGGTGCAATGATCGTTTGCTTATCCCCAAGGCGTGAATAGTCCTCTTTTGTGGGTTTGAAATAGAATGATATAGTTTTCCTCGAGTAGCTTCATTGCAGAAATACTTAAAAATCCTATTTGTGATTTGCTGTAATGTCATAAAATGTACTCGCAGACTCATTTTTCCTTCTTAACCACACAATAATTTTTATAGACACACCTCTGATTGACAATGTGTGCGTTGCACCGGATATAAACTGTTTTATGTTCAAGAAGTGCGATTTCACGCAATTTCACTCAAAAATCATGCCAAATACTTGATAAACCAAAAATGTGCAAATGAGGTCGTATAATTTACTGTAGACATTTCAATATGTGTGCGTGTGATGTGTGTTGGCAAGTAGGATTTTATATTATATCGCAAAGAGACGAAAATTGAAACCAATGGCCGCATTTTAATGAAAAATTTAATTCGTAGGGTCTATACCATTTCAAATTCACACACAAAATTTCACTTATATGCGTTATATATTCGCTGAGATATAGCATTTTAAAGTTGGGCAAAGCTAGTGAAACGTGCTATAATGCCCTTTCAGACATGTTTCCTTTTAAGTAACATACAATTTTTAAATTCAAAGAAACAAGGGCTACTTCCCCTACAAAAAAACTAAAAGGGAAAAACTGAATGGAAAAAAAAATACATACACTAATCGAGTGAAAAAACCAAACGACGTTTATGCAAAAGTACAATTATTTTCCTTGTTGGGTCTGTCTATGTTTCTAAAATATGCTCCATCTTTTTTTTAAAAATGTGGAAAACAGGTTTTGATTGAAACAATTATTCTCGTAGTTTGCTTTGTTTCTGCATTTCCAAACGACGTCCCTATATTCTGCTAATAAAGGTAAGAATTTTTTTGGAAGGGCGAGTCAGTTTTTGGATTAAAGTTTAACATGATTGCTTTGTACATGTCAATTTTTGTGTTTGTGTATCTACTAAAATCTTGTTTCAGTGCTACCTTAAGGCTGCAGTAGCGCGCAAAAACAATGATACTGTAACTGTAACAGTTAAATAAAAAAAAAAAAAGTTTTGCCTCATATTGGCAAGGCGCTTCCCTTTCAACCTAGTCGGTTATATTAGGACGCATGTCCAAATATAAAAGACAGTTGTTTCTTTTTTTGTTGTTTTTTTTTATTAAATAAAGTTTTGCCTCGTTTTGGCGAGGCGCGTTCCGTTCAACCTAGTCGGTTATATTAGGGCTCATGTTCACATATTAAATTTTTTTTTTCCCTCGCATGAGGTCGCATTTTTTTTCCCTCGCATGAGGTTGCATTGGCACACGCCCGACCCCGGCCCTGTTCAAGACATATGTCCCAACACAAAAAGACCAAATGACACATGTGTCACTGTAGTGATCTTCTGTGTTCTCCCACAAAGGACCTAATGACACATGAATGTCACTGTACTGATCCCCTGTGTTAAGAGTCGATCATATTGGGGCGCATGTCCAAATACAAATTTTTTTTCCTCGCATGAGGACGCATAGACACACGCCCATTCCCGGCCCTGGCCAAGATCCTTGACAAGGCCGGATAGAAGGCGCAAGTCCAAACACTAAAAGACCCAATGACACACAAGTGTCATTTTAGTGATCTTCTGTGTTTTCACACAAAAGACCTAATGACATTGAATGTCAATGTACTGATCTTTTGTGTTTTGGGCGCATGTCCAAATATATAAATTTTTTTTTCCTCGCATGAGGTCGCATTTTTTTTCCTCGCATGAGGTTGCATTGGCACGCTCCCAAAACCCCCGGCCCTGGTCAAGACACATGTCCCAACACAAAAAGGCCCAATGACAACATGTGTAACTGTAGTGATCTTCTGTGTTCTCACACAAAGGACCTAATGACACATGAATGTCACTGTACTGATCCCTTGTGTCTAGACACATGATCCTAGCCAATGGTCGGTTATATTAGGGCGCATGTCCAAATATATATATATATATATATATATATATGTATTTTTTTCTTTCTTTTTTTTCCTCGCATGAGGTCGCATTTTTTTTCCTCGCATGAGGTCGCATTAACTCGCATGAGTCGCATTGGAACACGCCCAACATAAACGCATGTCCCAACACAAAAAGACCCAATGACAAACAAGTGTCACTGTAATGATCCTCTGTGTTTTCACACAAAAGATCTAATGACACATAAGTGCCACTATACTGATCTTTTGTGCCGGGCGCATGGTTATATTAGGGCGCATGTCCAAATATATATATATATATTTTTTTTTTTCCTCGCATGAGGTCGCATTTTTTTCCTCACATGAGGTCGCATGTTTTTTTCCTCACATGAGGTCGCATGTTTTTAACTCGCATGAGTCGCATTGGAACACGCCCAACATAAACGCATGTCCCAACATAAAAAGACCCAATGACAAACAAGTGTCACTGTAATGATCCTCTGTGTTTTCACACAAAAGATCTAATGACACATAAGTGTCACTGCATTGATCTTTTGTGCCGGGCACATGGTTATATTAGGGCGCATGTCCAAATATAAATATGTTTTTCCTCGCATGAAGTCGCATTTAACTCGCATGAGTCGCATTGGAACACGCCCAACACAGACCCAATGACACACAAGTGTCACCAATGATCCTCTGTGTTTTCACACATATGTGTCACTGTATTGATCTTTTGTGCCGGGCACATGGTTATATTGGGGCGAATGTCCAAATATAAATGACCCTTAGGTATGAGGAGTTAGGGTTAGAGTTAATAAAAGACAGTGACTTTGAGGTCAGTATATAATGAGAAGATCAAATGTAAAAATCCAGTTTAGAAAATTAACATAACAGCCGTAACAGACTAATAAACCTCACTAAAAGGGAATTAAAATAATGATTTGTGAGGTTTGAGACAAAGGGAGTTAAATCTTCAATTGCGCCCCTTGTGAAAAGTCGTGGTTTTAGGAATTCATGTGTGAAAGAGTGTGGTTTCAAAAATTTGCATAACGCTATTAAAGTAACTTAAAGGGAGAAGAGGCTATGACTTAAAGTCTTATTTAGCAAAGGGCGATGATTTGTAAGTACGTCCCTTGAGGGATTTGAGTGAGTTGTTGTGTTTGAACAGTGTGAAGGAAGCAGGTTTTGCATGGGAGTTTTGGTAGGAGTGAGTGAAGGATTCGTGACTAAGTGTCAGTTAGAAACTTGGTTAGTAATTGTAATGGGAAATCGAAGTTAAAGTTATAATCAGTTCAGATCCAGACACGGTATGCGTAAGGTGAGAAAAATGGGTTCTCTCTCAAAGTGTTAAAGACTGAGATATGGCAAGCGATATTAAGGGGTGCCACCCAGACAACATGTCAAAGAGTTGGTTGCCTCTGTGATGGCAGAAAGATGCACTGTTGTCTAGCTCCTTAATCGCCATCGTGATAGTTAGCATAGCTGATTCAGCAGTTCCGAGGCAGTTTTACAATATTCTAGAAGTTGTGCTCGTTTTCAAGATTTTTACAAGACGACCAGGTATGTGTTGCGTGATAAATTCTCGCAACATCGTTTTTTACAATATCTATTTTATAACGCAAGGGCAACAACTGCTTGAAACTTATAGTCACTTTTCTCGGTAAGCATTTGTCTTCTCGCGTTGGTATCGAATGCAGTTAAGTTTTGAGCTGTGGTCATTTTGCGCTGGACTGCGCATGACTTGTCTTGTTTTTTGGTCGATCGGTTTCCGCCCACCACTTGTGGAGTGAGCGATTTGGAATGGCGAAAGAGATGCCTCGTTGAAGAGGGGATCTCCGCTATTTTTTGTTCTGTCAGGGATGTGTAGTCCTCTTATGGATATTTCGTTTATTCGGGATAATACCTCTAGTGTATTTGCACATGCCGGGAGGCGTGATACTTCTGTATTTCTTGGAAACAAGGTAAATTGACTTTTTTCATTAACTCTATCGATTTTGGGTCGTGAGCGATTTCGATTCATAGCCTGTCTTCGAAAGTCGTCGTCACGAGATGTTTTTTCCCAGCTCACATGCCGCTGCATTGTACTGCATCGGTTGATGCATGTACCAAGGACCATTACTTGCTACTTTGTTAAATGAACTAGGTTTGGAAAACCTTTATTATCTAGAGGATATTTTTGAGGACATTATTTATACTTCGGCAGACGTGTCTGTCTTGCTGAAGTCAGACTAAGGAGAGTGAACTGATCTCATACATCTGGTTATCTCCTGGCTGTTATAGAAAAGGATGGAGTTTTTCACCTGACTACATTTACAGCACTATGAAATATAACATGCATCTGACTCATCATTGTAATGCTGTCTACCGTCTATTGCTGTATTGAATGTTGCTGTGATAATGACTGTTTGATGTGCCTACATATTCGCGTAACCATTTTGTCACTGTGGCGTCCACAATAAATAATGAAGAAAAACGTCAACGGCTGTTACAAGAATCATTGACTTTATACGTCGTGAGTTTACTGACGTCCTATGTGGATTGCCCTGTTATTTTTGTATGAACATTGTTTTGACTGAACACATCTGCACACCACACAAAACCAGACATGCGGATACCATCCATCATCATATGGCATCACGCATCAGTATGATAAACTATTTTGAAATTATGAGAAGACATTAGACAGCAGCTAGCCACAAGAAGTGTGATCGATAGACAGTTTGGTTGAAATCATCACCCCTGGCGGTTTAGGTCAGACTTATCATAAAGATACACAAAGTGATCACACAAAGATTCGAAGTTAGAACATTGTGAAGTAAGGAGTACATTAGAGCAAGTAGAGCAGAACTAAAACATCCAAGTACTGAGATAAAACATCAAGACAGTAAACGGTCAGTGACATCAGTGGTTCTCAAGCCATTTTCACTTCGACTACCAGAGTCAGTAGACAAATAGAAGCAGTGACAGTGTCCGAAGAATATAAGGAATGAAAGAGGACGACGTAACTAAATTTGCCTGTGAAAATGTTGCTGTTTCAAAGTTACCAGCCTCAAGTGGAAGGTTGGGCAAAACATCCCTTTTCAACTGTTGCTGAATTCGTAGAATGTAAATAAAACTTCATGTCACATTCACTGCTGTCGGCGTGAAGTGTGTTACCAGCTATTTAATCATCAACCATCTGTGTTGTTCAGCTGTTGTAGTCGTCAAAAGTTCGTTTGAAGTACTTAACATCATCATCCACAACTACCTACTGTTTAGAGCAGTGATCCCAACCCACTATACTCACCATCATCACTCGCACGGTCACAATACTATTAATAATAATAATTATAGTAATTATATTTAAGAAAACCAAACTAGAGAAAATAAACTGTAAAACAAAATGTTAAAACGTTATAATAAACAAAAACCGAGACACCATGAGCTAAATACAACTACACATAAGAGAACAACAACAAAAGCCGCTATTAACTAATTATAAGATAATGAACAACAATAAAGTAACATAAACAACACCAGACAACAAAATGTCGAATGCTGAAAATAATCAAGAAGTAAGTAAACAAGAAATTCTAAAGTAAATTTTTAGCACCAACAGTAACCAATTGTAATTGATAATTTGTATTTGACAAAAAAATATTGACAATAAAATTATGCTTAACATTCTAATTAGAACCGACAATTACGTTTAACAGATATATCTTGAACTCAAAGTACCAAACCACAAAGTTTTTTTCGTTGAATATTTGGATTTGCCCTAATATAACTGATGGGCTTTGTGCTCTGGTTGAACGGCGGGCGCACCTAGCACAAACAAGGCAATATTCCTTAAAAGAAAAGGTTGAACAGGGTAGACCAAGATGGTGGATGAGCAGAGTCTTAAAAAAATAAAAATTTACTTAATACAGATGCAAAAAAAAAAAAACAACAGAAAGAAGTTTCTGGGGGTCTCAGAAGAGACAAAGAAATAATAAGCTACTGCATCCTCAGGTATCTCGAACAAGGCGACCAGTATAATGTTGTGCATGAGTCTGGCAAACTCATCATGTGAAACACATTGCCAAACAAAATATCGATATAACAGCATGTGAATGCTTGGCGCATTTTCCTGCTAGGGGACTAACTATAGTGGTTCATCAACACTCTTTAAGGATTGTAAAATAAAATGCAGACGATTTAAAAAGGAAATGCAACGCGCTGGTATTGCATGCTTATTACTAAATTCCCAAAACGAAAAAAAAAGCATATGGAAGGCAACGACCTGCAACTTCTTATGTAAGCCAGACACGACTATTTTTTTCATTAATTTTATTAATAGGCGTTATATCTGACTTGGCGGGAGGCGTGGCGTCTGCACAAAATTGCTGTTTAAACATTCTCCCTGCTGGTTTTGTATCTTCAGTTACTGATACAACATTCAACAACCAATATTCTCTTGAAATTAAACATTAATGTTTGTAACCAAGTGTTTGTGCAACAGAAAGAAACGCAATGGTTTTCAGTTATGCAAATGTTGAGTTGCTCTCTAACACCTTCTATGATGCACTGATAATTTCGATATACATTTGATAAACACACGAACCTGAGATTTGTACTTCATCGCGTGACAGTTAAGTACATAAACTTGTTGGTGCAACCCACATATGAACACCCACATCATACAACTGTAGCCTGTTGTTATCGTTGAAAATTTATACACTGTTGCATAATAATTGCTTCCTCGGAACATGTAGAAAGCAGAATAGGTATTTTGCAAGTTCTGTAACCTTTTGGACGTTCGATGTACCAAGAGTTCTTTAAAATTATTATTGATGTATTCCCACATATTAAAACTGAGAATTATCCAGTGTTATATATACTCTTCATTACTAAAGAGTGTAGAACATGAATAAGCATCCCAGGAGCTGTTTAGACTCCATTCTCCTTAAGGAACGTAAAAGGAAATGATAATGATGGTGATGGTGATGTTGATGATAATGGTGATGATGATGGTGATGATTGTGGTAAAGTGGGATGTTATAAATATTTATAGGGGACTTAGTGTACTGACTGAGATCAGCTGTGAAGGTATCTATATCTAATAAGAGTAGTGTATTATAGATAACCTTACTTGCTGCCACATATGTATACCTCAGTCAGAATTATTCTGGAATAGTGTGATGACTACGTTATATGTCTAGGGTATGTGTATGATGAAGTGTAAGTCATAACAACAACAGACAGATAAACAATTTAATTTATTCCACCACACTTGACAACACTGTGACACTCACATACATAAAACACTCTACGAGGATATCTTAAAGGAGTCACTGATAACTTTTCAAATAACAATATGTATTCAGTGCTGTCATGAATGTATATGTGTCCTGATTCAAATACAAAGGGAACCAGAAATCACAATCAATTTTAATTACAAGTTATATGTACAGAATTTATCAATATGAATCTTGTAGTGACATATATTAGTAATAGTATCCTATGTGTGTCAGTTGTGTAGTAGTAATATGAGGTAATAATGGTTTTGTTTTGTTCAAGCTCTGTTGGTATTTGTCATCATGACTTCAATAGTTTGTCTTTATTGGAACTAGTATTGGAGATGTTCTCAGTTCCTGATATTAAAACAATTAAATTCCCCTCTTAATTTTATTTTACACTGTCATTTTAAGATGGGGGGTACATAATGTTGAGCTCCATGGCCACACTCTCTTATCTTTCGTGATGACTGCAGTAAAAGACTCCTCTGCTCGATTACTTTAATGAGTTCTGGAGTCACCCCACTGGTTGTTATATGGACCAAGGAGTATGCTGTCTGCCTCTGGCTTCAGCAAAGCTCTGACCAGGTGCTGCTCAATAACTTTAAGACCACGGTCCCACAATTCATAGAATAATAAACAGTTTCGTTGACTGGCAATGAATATAGCACAACTCCGATCTGCCGATGTCCCAGGCTTTATTTTATAAAAAATATACACTGGTGCTCAACGCACTGCTTCTTAGTAGGTTTATTATAAGATGTGGCAATGAACAGACGCTCTGAATTGAGTATATTCGCAGCTCTACCCAATGAAACCACGTCTACACATCTTTTCAAAAAAGTACCCCTTCTATTCGTTTCCCATAACAACACAAGATAGTATTTATAGCCCGACCAATCGGGTTTAGTCTTACATTTGTTGCGCTCCAATCAAATAGGAGTTAACATGGTAGGCTATTTCCGTAACGTAATGTTTTTTCAAACACGTTATAAAAAAATTTTATGAGCAGAAATGATTTCATGCTGTCAGGCATCCCCACTATTTTATTTTGGTTATAATTTATTAATTCCTGGACTATTTGCGTAACACTTAACATATTCGGTTGTCAGCAAGCCCTAAGGAACCCAAATATCTCAATCTAAGGGAGCTAGGTGGCTGCGTTCAAAATGTGCATTTTCTACCACCTCCTGTTCACTTCCATCCCCCATGTGGTGTCTGGGTACTGTCATGTTTTCAAACGTAAACCAGTATATTGTCATAATTCCCAATAAGCGTTTTCCAGGTTTTTTAAAACCTAACTCTGGGAAGGTTAGTGTTTTTATCACTGTCCGTCCGAAAAAAAGTTAGTGCATGTGGCCTTACACGCGTGATGGCAGCAATTGTGTATCGCGCGACGCGTGTTTAGTATTGCATGCTTCCTGCCTTCATTCGCCCCTCTCTCTCTCTCCTGCTTTATCTGTCTTTTAGTTACGCTGTGTATAAAATGGAATGAATGAAATATTAAATGTAGGTCATTGATCAGCTTGCGTATCTCAAGGTTGTTCCAAGAAATACAGTACACGTTTCATTGAAGAAAGCGGGTAATAATACAGTAGGCTTTTACTATCAACGTGAAAGCGTTACAATTTGCAGACGAAGCAGAAAACAAGGGGGATTTCGAGTACAGTCATTGATACAGCACTGTTCTTTTACCATTGCTCTTTTCTTTATTAAATGTATTTGTTAGGCTTTATATTTACCTGATAATTTATATATGTGGATTAGAATATTCCACGACATCTCCCCTCTTAAAACAGACATTATATGTCAGTCCTTTATTCTATATACACATAGAGAAATTTATTATTATTTCTGGGGTTTACGGTGATTCTCATCACACGGATGGCGGCTTAAAAAATCCGCTCCCAAATTTGTTTTTCCAGATATATACTCAATGCTAAAATTATATGGAGCCAAAAGTAAGGACCATCGGAGTAACCTAGAGTTCTCATGCCTAGCCTGGGCTAGAAACGATAAAGGTTTGTGATCCGTTTGCAACTTAAATGCCTTCCCATACAGATAAATATTGAATTTCTTTATTGCCCATATTACTGCAAGACATTCTTTTTTCGCTAGTTGAGTAGTTGATTTCAGCTTTATTCAACTTTCTGCTAGCATATGCCACTGGCTTAATTCCCCATCCAATGCATCTGATTTCTGTAGTAGAGTTGCACCTAACCCAATATTACTGGCATCCGTCCTTACTATGAATTCTTGACTTAAGTCAGGTAATTTCAAAATAGGTTTACTTGTGAGCTTTTCCTTCAATTCTTGGTAAGCCGTTTCACATTGTGGTGTCCATGTAATGCGATCTGGATGTCCTTTACGTGTCAAATCAGTTAACGGTGCACATATGGAATTAAAGTTTTTGATATACTTCTGGTAGAAACCACATAATGATACAAAGGATCTCACGTCCTTCTTGGTTTGTGGTCTCGGGGCTTTCTTTAGTTTCTCTAAATTCTTTGGGTCAGGGGTCATGTTTCCCTGATAAACTGTGTGTCCCAAAAATTCCAATTCTTTACATCCAACGCAACATTTGGTTGGTCGGGCTGTTAAATTTGCTTCCCTAAGTCGATTAAACAGCATATTCAGAGAGTCAATGTGTTCCTCAAATGTTTCTGTTGCTATAAGGATATCATCCATGAAATTTGTTATACATGGATTATTCAGAGGGTCCAATAATTTTCTCATCATTCTAGAGAAGACACTAGGCGCATTCTTCAATCCAAATGGCAATCTATTAAACTCATAGTGTCCTTCTGAGGTACTAAAAGCTAGGTATGGTCTAACCTCAGGCTTTACTGGAATCTGATAGTATCCTTTACTCAGATCCACTTTTGAGAAATATTTAGCTTTATTTAATCTGGCAAACAGCTGATTTGTATCCGGCAATGGATCCACCTGTCCTTCTGTAATAGCATTCAGTCTCCTGTAATCTATACAGAGTCTATGTTCTCCAGAGGGCTTCCTTAAGAGTACAACACCGGAACTATACGAAGATTCACTGTGCGAAATAATTCCTTCCTTCAACAGATAGTCTATCTCTTCCTTCAAAGCTTTCTCCTTAGCAAACGGAATCGAATATGGTTTCATACAGACAGGTGTGGGGTCTATCAGTTTCATATCATATTCCAATAGGTTTGTATGCCCTGGTCGGTCTGTTAACACCTCTGCATGATTATTTAGAACCTGTTGCACTCTCTCTTTCTGAGTTTTCGTTAAATGTGTACTGATTTTCACCTGTGCTGCTGTCTCACAGGGGTGTAATGGATATTCAAATGATGAAAGTGGTTCCTTTTTCATCTCCATGGCGATGGACAAGGTCAACAAGTGTGTCTCTTCCTGATGTTCTCTTTCCAAATATTTCTTCAGGAGATTCACATGATAGATTTTTTCTTTCCCCTTCTTATCTATCTTATAATTTGTTCTAGACACCTTCTCTAGAACTGTATATGGACCTTGCCATCCAATCTGTAACTTATTCTGACTCCCGGGGAGACAAAGCAGTACCTTCTCTCCCACCGCCAAAATCTCTGTCTTTCGCCTTCCTGTTATAATAGGCAGCATGTTTCTTCCTGGCTTGTTTCAAATTTTCATTGGCAAGTTTCCAGCCAGTTTTTAAACGAGTGGTCAGCTCATTCACATATTGGTATGAAGATGTAATGTTTTCCTCTGCCTTTTCATCAGTCCACGTTCTTAACAAAGCTTCGAGTGGACCTTTTATTGGCCTTCCAAACAATAATGTTGCCGGGGCCATACCGGTTGAACTATGGGGTACCTCCCGATAAGCAAAGAGGGCGGCGTGCAGGTACTGGTCCCATGTATCTGGTTTTTCGTGTGCCAACTTTCTCAGGATCGACATCAACGTGCCGTTAAATCTTTCCACTTGGCCGTTCCCTTGGGGATGGTACACACTACAATGGAAGTGTTTGGCCTGGAAGATCCTGAAAACTTCTTCAGTTAGTTTCCCCTTGAACTGAGAGCCATTATCAGTCAAGATTTGATTGGGAAAGCCTAACCTTGTGAAAATTGTGAGCAATGCCTCTGCCACATGTTTAGAATCAATCGATGACAGGGCTACTGCCTCTCCCCACATAGAACAAGTGTCCACCAGAGTCAGAATGTAGCTGTTCCTTCTCTTGGTTCGGGTGAGAGGTCCCACAAGATCCACGGCAACTCTCTCAAAGGGTGTTCCCACTATGGGCATTTCCCCCAGAGTTGCTGGTGCAGTCCAATGTTTAGGTGCTACTCGTTGGCACTCTGGACAGGATTTTACATATCGTTTGATATCTTCAGTTATTCCTGGCCAGAAATAGTGACAAGCTATTCGCTGTCCTGTTGCGCTGATTCCCATATGACCACTGAAGGGAATCGCATGCCCTAGTTCCAACACTTTAGTCCTATATGAAGTGGGAAGGACCAGCTGTCCGTGACCATTGGATTCAGATCCAGCCTTCCTATATATCAGTTTGTTCTTCATATAAAACTCTCCCTTGCCTGGAGGTGTATGAGATTTGGGCAACTTCTTGAAACATGGCTTGAGTGTTTTGTCCTCAGCCTGTGCCTTCCTCATCTCATCTGGGTGAGTATTTATTGGATTATCCTCCTCCTTTTTAGACTGTGATCTGGTCTGCACTGTTGCCAATATCACAGGTCTCTTGGGATTCCCCAAGAAGACATATCTACACCCCAATATCAGAGGGTAGATTGGCTCATTTATCACTGCTGCTTTTATGATTCCTTCCACATATCGCGTTTTCACTTTTATTCGGGCGACGGGAAGTGTCATGGTAGCTACATCCTTGGTTGCAGTTTGAATCTCCACTGTTTCTGTGGTGTATTGATCGGCCTGCACCAGGTGAGAACTCACAACGGAATCGTAATCTAAACCGGTATCATATAAACACCTTATAGTGACACCATTACAGATGACATCTTCACACACTGGGGGGTGGTATGGTTCCTGTAGTTCTTCAGGTTTGACCTTCTTTTCCTTTTTCCCCGATGTCATAGCAGCACAATGAGGAGGTTTCCTTCTACAATGGTCAGTGTCATGATTGTTCATCTTACAATTTTTTACACCACCTTTTTCCTTGGTTGAAAGATTTTCTTTCATCATATTTCCTTTCATCGAATTGTGGGGTTTTATTTTTATTTTCATACCGTGGCCTATCAAACTGGTGCTTACCTTTGTTTTGATCCCTAGGATCAAATTTATTAAAGTTCTGTGGTGCCCTAAAGTTATCCACTTGTTTCTTTTTATTACCTGTTATCTCTGCTTGAGCTGCTTGATACCTTTCAGCAACATTTAGCAACTCACCCAGCCTCTCTGCACCTTGTTCCATGAGAAACTTTCTCAGGTCTGGAGCCATGGACTCTCTTAATTGCTCTATAAGGACCATTTCCTTAAGATCTTGGGTTTTCCCCCGAGAAGTCCATTTCTCCAAGTATGTCTCTATTCGTGCAGAGAACTGGTGATAGGTTTCACCTGACAGTAGTTTAGCATTCCTAAATTTTTTCCTATAAAATTCTGCATTCTTTTCATATCTTAACAAAAGAGCCTGCTTTAGCATGTCATAATTTTCCTGATCACTTCTGCTCATTTTTGCAAAAACTTCATAAGCTGCCCCACGAAGTCCCTGAGATAACTTTAAGCTCCACCTTTCTCTCTCTAACCCATATGTGGTAGCTAATAATTCGTATCTATTTATATAGCTCTCAATATCATCGTCTTTCTCAACAAAATGATCTAAATGAAAGTTCATAGCTGAGGTTGAGGCTCCCTGAGTAACCGTAGCATCAGAGGCAAAGGGACTGGCACCATTTTCAGGAGCATGGCCCTGAAACTCCAACTCCCTTAGTCGTAACTCATGTTCCCTTTGTAATCTTTTATCTTCTGCTTCCCTTTCTGCAGCTAATCTCTTGTCTTCCCTTTCTGCAGCTAATCTTTTGTCTTCTCTTTCTGCAGCTAATCTTTTGTCTTCTCTTTCTGCCTCCAATGCTTTAGCCTCTTTGTCAGCCTCAATCTGCAACCTCTTAATTTCCTTTTCAGCCTCTAATTTTCTTTCGGCCTCTAACCTTCTTTCTTCGCGTTCAATAAATTTGTCACATTCAGTAGTGACATAGGCAACCATAACTTGCACATCTAATCCTAACTCTTTTGCAGTCTGAACAGCAGCAGATCGAAATTTGGCTAGGTCCGCCATTGTCTATCAGGTAAGTTTATAAAATGTCTAACTAACAATTCAATTTCTAAATATATATCTAATGGACAACACAGGCACCGAGAGCTCAACCTTATTTATTTTCACCCAAGGATACCTTTTAATTCTTATATTCCCTGAAGTGAATTACCCCCAATATTTTTAATAGGGAAAGATTCAAAATCCCAAGAGCGAGACCCCAATATATGTGGTAAAGTGGGATGTTATAAATATTTATAGGGAACTTAGTGTACTGACTGAGATCAGCTGTGAAGGTATCTATATCTAATAAGAGTAGTGTATTATAGATAACCTTACTTGCTGCCACATATGTATACCTCAGTCAGAATTATTCTGGAATAGTGTGATGACTACGTTATATGTCCAGGGTATGTGTATGATGAAGTGTAAGTCATAACAACAACAGACAGATAAACAATTTAATTTATTCCACCACACTTGACAACACTGTGACACTCACATACATAAAACACTCTACGAGGATATCTTAAAGGAGTCACTGATAACTTTTCAAATAACAATATGTATTCAGTGCTGTCATGAATGTATATGTGTCCTGATTCAAATACAAAGGGAACCAGGAATCACAATCAATTTTAATTACAAGTTATATGTACAAAATTTATCAATATGAATCTTGTAGTGACATATATTAGTAATAGTATCCTATGTGTGTCAGTTGTGTAGTAGTAATATGAGGTAATACTGGTTTTGTTTTGTTCAAGCTCTGTTGGTATTTGTCATCATGACTTCAATAGTTTGTCTTTATTGGAACTAGTATTGGAGATGTTCTCAGTTCCTGATATTAAAACAATTGAATTCCCCTCTTAATTTTATTTTACACTGTCATTTTAAGATGGGGTACATAATGTTGAGCTCCATGGCCACACTCTCTTATCTTTCGTGATGACTGCAGTAAAAGACTCCTCTGCTCGATTACTTTAATGAGTTCTGGAGTCACCCCACTGGTTGTTATATGGACCAAGGAGTATGCTGTCTGCCTCTGGCTTCAGCAAAGCTCTGACCAGGTGCTGCTCAATAA
Source organism: Oreohelix idahoensis (assembly GCA_024509875.1). NCBI lineage: Eukaryota > Metazoa > Mollusca > Gastropoda > Stylommatophora > Oreohelicidae > Oreohelix > Oreohelix idahoensis. The sequence goes on along the minus strand of JAMPIV010005276.1, from coordinate 82,011 downwards.
CTTTAAGACCACGGTCCCACAATTCATAGAATAATAAACAGTTTCGTTGACTGGCAATGAATATAGCACAACTCCGATCTGCCGATGTCCCAGGCTTTATTTTATAAAAAATATACACTGGTGCTCAACGCACTGCTTCTTAGTAGGTTTATTATAAGATGTGGCAATGAACAGACGCTCTGAATTGAGTATATTCGCAGCTCTACCCAATGAAACCACGTCTACACATCTTTTCAAAAAAGTACCCCTTCTATTCGTTTCCCATAACAACACAAGATAGTATTTATAGCCCGACCAATCGGGTTTAGTCTTACATTTGTGGCGCTCCAATCCAATAGGAGTTAACATGGTAGGCTATTTCTGTAACGTAATGTTTTTTCAAACACGTTATAAAAAAAATTTTATGAGCAGAAATGATTTCATGCTGTCAGGCATCCCCACTATTTTATTTTGGTTATAATTTATTAATTCCTGGACTATTTGCGTAACACTTAACATATTCGGTGTCAGCAAGCCCTAAGGAACCCAAATATCTCAATCTAAGGGAGCTAGGTGGCTGCGTTCAAAATGTGCATTTTCTACCACCTCCTGTTCACTTCCATCCCCCATGTGGTGTCTGGGTACTGTCATGTTTTCAAACGTAAACCAGTATATTGTCATAATTCCCAATAAGCGTTTTTCAGGATTTTTAAAACCTAACTCTGGGAAGGTTAGTGTTTTTATCACTGTCCGTCCGAAAAAAAGTTAGTGCATGTGGCCTTACACGCGTGATGGCAGCAATTGTGTATCCCGCGACGCGTGTTTAGTATTGCATGCTTCCTGCCTTCATTCGCCCCTCTCTCTCTCCTGCCTTATCTGTCTTTTAGTTACGCTGTGTATAAAATGGAATGAATGAAATATTAAATGTAGGTCATTGATCAGCTTGCGTATCTCAAGGTTGTTCCAAGAAATACAGTACACGTTTCATTGAAGAAAGCGGGTAATAATACAGTAGGCTTTTACTATCAACGTGAAAGCGTTACAATTTGCAGACGAAGCAGAAAACAAGGGGGATTTCGAGTACAGTCATTGTGACAGCACTGTTCTTTTACCATTGCTCTTTTCTTTATTAAATGTATTTGTTAGGCTTTATATTTACCTGATAATTTATATATGTGGATTAGAATATTCCACGACAATGATGTTGCGAATGATAATGGTAATATGACTAGTAACGTGTGTCTTTTCCTGAATTTATCATCACGCTCCTCATTTTGTTTCTTTGTTGTTCTCAGCTTCTTCGTTAACGTATTTGCCTAGTACATTCTCCTCAGTCGTCCTGTTCTTACTATTTATTGTCATTATCATAACTCATTAGCTCGCTCCCTAAGGAGCATACGCTTTCAACAAACTCACCTCAAGTCTTCCTGTCGAACTCCGTATGTTCATCTACTTTAAAAACGCTGAGTTTTCTAAAAATCTACCTTGATAAAATCATGTTTGTTTTAAGATTTCGGAGTATCTGGAATTTGAAATAAATTCAGCCTAAATGGAACTTTTATCCCTACCGTGCGATCTACTTCTCACGATCAGAGCGGTGGTAAATTAAAGCTAAATATTTTACCAAAAGTTAACTTTACGTCATAGAAAAGATCGCTTGCGAGAAACCCACCTCAATCAAGACATAGCCTTAAAAATCAGAGGCTACCAGTGGTATCGATCCGATCGAAAAGACAGGCGAACGGGTGGAATACTGACACTCGTTAAGTATAACATCAGTGCATGTTAGCTTGAAACATATATGGAGGGGGCGAATTACCAAATGCTTCATCTCAGGGCAGAAAGTACATAACTCCACCTGCTCAACTACTACAGTCCGAGCGACCGCCCACTGGCACTAGACACAATCCCAGGAAAAGAAAGACTGATTGTGTGCGGAGAATTCAACAGCCACTCACAGAGCTGTAGCTATGATCACACGCACAGGAGAGGTGAGAAGCTTGAAAACTGGCAGGATGACAATGGGCTTATCCTGATTAACCAGCCAATCGACCCACCAACCTTCTACTCGAGATCATGGCACACAACCTCTACACCAGACCTGGCATTCTACTCACCAGGCCTGGAGTGGAACATCTCACGCCTTGTTGGGAAAATTCTTGGAGGCAGCTACAACCGGCCAGTCTTCCTAATTGTGGAAAATGAACTTGATTATAATTATTTTCCCTTCCAGGCCTAAGTTTGCGCCGTGGCGTTTCTAGGTCCTGCACATATTTTCCCTTTGTGGGTGTTCCCTCATGAAATACGTCACATGCTTCTACAAAGTTTTCAATATCGACATTTACGTCGGGCCAATAGTATTTTCGAGCAACTTTTTGGCAGATGGTACCTACTTTCTCATGGTCACCATCTTTTCCAACATGTAAGCTCCTTATTAAATTTGCCCTATATACCTTGGGAAGAACCAACTGTCCGTGACCAGTGGATCTAGTTCCTGTCTTCCTGTATAGCAATCTGTCCTTCATAAATTACTCTCCCTTGCTTGGAGGTGTGTGGCATTTGGGCAATTTTTTAAAACATGGCTTGAGTGTCCTATCCTCATCTCCTCCGGATGAGCATTTATAGGTTCACCTTCTTCCTCCTTTTTCTGTGACCTGGTCTGCACTGTCGCCATGATCACAGGTCTCTCGGGATTCCCCAAGAAGACGTACCTACACCCCAATATCAGAGGGTAGATTGGTTCATCTATCACTGCTGCTCTGATTTCTCCTTCCACATAACGAGTTTTCACCGTTATCCTTGCGATGGGAAGTGTCATGAGTGGTATGTCCTTAGTCGCCCCTTGTATTTTCACTGTTTCTGTGGTATACTGACTTGGGTCCACTAGGCTAGACTTCACAACTGAATCATAATCCAAACCTGTATCATATAGGCACCTTGTGGTGACCCCATTACAAATAACATCATCACAAACTGGGGGGTGATAAGGTTCCTGCTGTCCATTAGGATTAACCTTTAATCTTTGAGTCCTAGACTTCATTGCAGCAATGTTTGAAGGTTTCCTTCTACAAAATTCGGTGTTATGGTTGTCTTTCTTACACCATTTGCACCATCTTTTTCCTTGGTTAAACGGTTTTCTTTCATTATATTTTTGGTCATTGAACTGTGAGTTTCTGTCACGATAGTCATTTCTTGGCCTATCAAAGTTTGTCCTGCCTTTATTACCTTGTTATCTGTTATCAAATTTATTAAAGTGCTGTGGAGCTTTAAAATTGTCTATGTGCTTCTTTTTAGTGCCACTTACCTCTGCCTGGGCTGCCTGATATCTCTCAGCGACATTTAAAACCTCCCCCAACCTCTCTGCACCTTGTTCCATGAGAAATTTTCTCAAGTCTGGAGCCATGGACTCTCTTAATTGCTCTATCATGATCATCTCTTTAAGATCTTGGGTCTTCCCCAGAGCAGTCCATTTCTCCACATAGGTTTCCAGTCTGGCAGAGAATTGGTGGTATGTCTCCCCAGACAACAGTTTGGCATTTCTAAACTTCTTACGATAGAATTCACCATTTTTTTTCATATCTCAATAACAAAGCCTGCTTTAGCATGTCATAATTGTCTTGGTCTTCTCTATTCATTTTAGCAAAGACTTCATAAGAAGTACCTCTCAGTCCCTGTGATAACTTTAGACTCCACCTCTCTCTCTCTAACCCATATGTAGTAGCTAATAATTCAAATCTACTGAGGTACCCCTCAATGTCATCGTCTTTCTCAACAAAATGGTCTAAATGAAACCCCATAGCTGAAGTTGAGGCTCCCTGACTAGGCGTAGCATCTGAGGCAAAAGGGCTGGCACCATTTTCAGGAGCATGGCCTTGTAATTCCAGCTCCCTTAGTCGTAATTCGTGCTCCCTTTGTAACCTTCTATCTTCCGCCTCCCTTTCGGCAGTCAATCTTTTTTCTTCTGCCTCCCTTTCGGCAGTCAATCTTTTTTCTTCTGCCTCCCTTTGCTGTCGTTTTTCTTCTGCCTCTAATGCTTTTGCCTCTTTGTCAGCCTCAATCTGCAACCTCTTAAGTTCTTTATCAGCCTCAATTTGTAACCTCTTCTCTTCAGCTAACCTCCTATCTTCCCTTTCAATATACTTGTCACATTCAGAAGTTACATACTGAATTAAAACCTGACCCTCCATATTCATTTCCTTCGCCGTTAGCACAGCAGCCGATCTAACTTTTGCTAGGTCAGCCATCATACAAAATAACAATGACCAAGGTAAATCTAATTATATAATGACTTAGGTAATTCTACTTATATATAATGGCCAAGGTAATTCTAATTAATTAATGACCAAGGTAATTCTAATTAATTAACATGGCCAAGGTAATTCTAATTAATTATTAACCAATTACCACTGGCTGTGAAGATTCACCAACTTTTATTTTCCCCTTTTTATTTTAAGGGACACTTTTTAAATTTATACAATCTGTCCCCACTGGTTTAATTCTCACACCAGGAGATTCTAATATCTTTGATAAACTTAATATCCCTGGACAAGACCCCAATATTTGTAGTGGTTTTTGATGGTATTGTATGGTTGTTATGTTACCTAGTGTAATGTATGAGGTCAGCTGTGAAGGCTCCTGAGATAAATGTAGATGTGAATTACAGAAGGCCCTTCTTGCTACCACTTACGACCTCAAACATATCTCTTTTACTATTATGAATGTAGTACGTTAAAAAGTCTAGGGTACTGAAATGTAATGTGTTGTACTAGAATATACAAACACACACAGATAATTAATAAGTCTAATAATATTAATAAGACCTATAACACACTGAACTAACTCAGACTGTTTTAGTTTCAATATTAAATTTTTTTCTAAATTTATTTGTTCTGAACCAATGTTTTATTTTGTTCAGAACATATGAAGTGTTATGGAGTTATAAATGGAATGCATAAATATATGGCATAATAAAATGGAATTTGTGTACATTGGTATTTTATAAGACTGGTTAATATTAATTATATTTATAATGTCTCTGGGAGAACTATTACTGGATGTGCTGTTGGGGTGGTGTCATCACACCCACTCTGTGACTAGAACAAGCTTTGTCCATTGTCTTATAGACTTTAGTAAATGTTCTATTTCCCGAAATTCAGTATATTTGTGATGGGGAAATATTTATAAATCTTTAGGAGTTATGGTGAATCCTCAGCAGGCCACTAATTCACTCATCTTGTCTGTGAAGATCTGATGCTGGATTCCGGTGGCCCACTCCTCTCGGTAGCTAGAATACAATGCTAGACTGCACCGACACCAATGTTAGACGGCACACACATCTGCTTGTGTAATCTTGATTACTTATGTGGCACTACCCTAGTGCCACAACAGAAACTCACAATTCTGAAACAAAATTTGTGCTATGTGTCAGTACTCTATTTACTGCACCACTCTTACACACAGCACAACACATCAACATTACACAGAATGGGTCAGATCTCTCTGACCACATAGCACATCTTACCCAGTTGTTTTCATATAGTACTAGTTCCCCAAGACTGCTTTGCATCTGAGATATGTTCAATAGTTTCCTTTTATTCAATAAGATAGGTGATATGTTCCCACTGATCTCAATAATAGATCCGCCTTCCATAGTCTTAGTTAGGCGTCCATATATTTTTTGTTTGTCTCTAGACTCTGAACTTGGGCTGGGGACCTAGAGCGAGCACTTACTTGTCGTAATCATTTTATATGATATGGCAGTATCAATCACTCGAAATATTAAAATATACAAAATAAATGCTTTCATCTTACCAGAATTCAGAATTGAGAACACAGTTAATTGCTAGCAAAATTCAGCTGAGCTGCTGGCTATATGATGGCGTCCCACTAAATGTATGTAATATCTTCTGGGAAAAACACCACAGGCAATAACCGAATGTGTCCCTGGACAGAATTGTATCAAATGGCAAAAATGCGCGTCTCTGTCCCGCTAATATGATTACATTTGTCCAATCACAGACTTCCCCCCTAACTTTTTCAAATCTACAACCAAAAGTCAAATTTCAGTCAGATCTCAGTCAAGTATGTATTATTGTCTGTTGGTCCGTCTGTCTCTACTTGGTTTTTCACAAAAACACACTTGGTTCTACATGCAATACCCTACACAAATCTGCCTCCTAAGTTATTTTTAGCCACAATTCTCCACCTTCACCCTCTCGTCCATTACAGCTTGATTTTTGCATTTGCGTGTCTCAAGGACGAAATTTTGAAACTATAGTGAAAGTATGAACAGTACAGTCGCTAGTCTGATATGAACAATACAGTCTTTTGTCAATATCTTCCTTGTTATCTATCCGTCTGTATAATTTAAAGTGTATTATTTCTCTGCTTAAGATGGGCTATCAAACTAGCTAGGTTTTATATTACTTACTTACTTACTTAGTCGTTCCCCTTCTACCGTGAGGTGTAGAGGTTTGGAAGAGAGAGCGCCAGACTATCCTATCGGCTGTATTCCTCCTGGCCTGGTTCCATTCTAGTCCTCGATCCTTCAAAGATTGTCTAATGTTGTCCTCCCAGCGGACTCTGGGTCGTCCTCGGGGTCTGGATCCTTGGCTCTTTGTTTCCCATGCTTGTCGTGGTATCCAATCTTCTCCCACTCTGCAGACATGGCCAAACCATCTTAATTGGGACTGTTCTACTTGGGTCTGCAGGGGATAGGATTTAATTCCTTGACGTATCGTCTGGTGGTTTTATATTCATAACTCTATTATTAAGAAAAAACATGTTTTTTCTCAAGTTTAGTTTTTTTTTAAAAATTTGTTCGCGAATCTTCTCCACGGCGTTTGCCGCTGAATTCAAATAAAACGACCAAGTATCGTAAAACGTCCAAGAAATGACTGTTTCGAATAAGAGCTAAGGTCTTTTTTTTTTTTTTTGGTCCATTTCCTTACATTGTGTCAACTAGTGACGTGAATTTTTTTTTTCTTTTGCTAACAATTGCGTCTTTTAGCCTTTCTAGATTCAAACACGTGTTCAGTCATATTTTTCCCTTTTAGATCTCCGTTTCCCTCCCGTCTACAAAGGGTAAACCGTTTCATCTGCACGTCTAACTAGTTAGTTTAAATGGCGGTAGGAAATGCGGGCATGGGCGAGCATGTCTCGTAGTATCTTACGCATTATTTTTATCCTTACATTTTATCTTTATATTTGGAGATATTTTAACGTTGTATCACGGTAAATTCATCACAACCCCCTTGATTGCCTGGATTTCTGCATCATAGTTGTTACAGAATTTCCCCGTTGGTACTGTGACCGTATCCCTCGTGTTGTTTGGGTATTCTATGTACACTCCTGCTCCTCCATCCTTTACTGCATTTTGTGCTGACCCATCCGTGTATACTCGGACCCATAGGTCCTGTGGGTATTCATCATCCAGGAAACTGAAAGTGACTGTCCTATGTTGCACGTTGTTCTGTTTATCCTTGTCGAGTATTCCTTTCACTTTTGTCTGGATGTATACTGGTAGTCCAGGCGTCTCTCTCCAAGGGGTTTGTTCTGGCGCAGACTTTAGGGGGCTGTCAACTTCAGGCAAGTCTAAGGTTTGTCTACGAAGTCGTTTGGCCTGGTGGATAAAACTGCTTCTTTTCAATCGCCCCATTGCTAGGTTTTGGAATCTGTCCTTCATTGGATGGCTCGGCATACAGAGGAACTTTTCTGCCTGTGTTAGCACTTTTGTGTCTCTGCGTTCTCTAAGTGCTTGTATCCTCTCCATTTTCTCCATCTCCACTATAGGCGTTGATTTCATTGCCCCCGTGATGACCCTAAGCGTCTGGTTTTTCACCTTATCTAGCTCTTGTAATGTAATATTTGAGGCTGGACACCACGCAGCTGACCCATATTCCAGGTGTGGTCGTATTCATTCATTCATAACCCTCCACTCCCAAAGGAGCATAGGCCTTCAACAAACACATGCCAAGTCCTCCTGTCCCGTGCCATCATCTTAAGTTCTTTCCATGTTCTCCTCATCATTTTCACCTCTGTTTCCAACTCTCTTCTCCATGTACTTCTTGGTCTTCCTCTGCCTCTCTTGCCCTGGGGGTTCCAGAACAGGGACTGCCTTGTAATGCTATCAACAGGTTTGATCAGTGTGTGTCCTATCCATCGCCATCGTCTTCTTCTCATCTCTTGTTCCACTGGCACTTGTCTAGTTCTTGTCATCAGTTCCACGTTGGTAACCTTGTCATACCATTTTAATCCCTCTATTCTACGCAAGCACCCATTTATGAAAGAAAGTCTGTAGCTTTTTGGTTGTTGTCTTTGTTGTTCTCCATGTCTCCGAGCCATACAATAGGACTGACTTCACATTTGAGTTGAAGATTCTTATTTTCGTGTTGGATCCGATTTCTCTTGATCTCCATATATTTCCCAATGCAATGAAAGTGGTCGTATGCCCTGCTGATAAACTTTACTAAGTATTTTCCCGCTGGCTCCCCATGTGGTTCCACTTAGTTTTCTCAGGATGGCTAGCTTCCTCCTGGCCTTTGTTGCTGCCTTGTTGATGTGCTGCTTCCATGTCAGCCTATCATCGAATGTAACTCCGAGATAGGTGGGTTGTTTATCTTCTCTCAGGAGCTCTCCATTTATCTTGATGACACCAGCTTTTTGTTTTGGAGAAAGGGTGAAAAGCGTAGTGCTGCACTTGTCTGTGTTGATGCTGACACACCATCTGTTTGCCCATGAGGTTAAGGCATGTATAGCTCTTTGTAGCAGTTTGATGGCTACTAGTGCATGCTCATCTGTGCACCATATTACCTGGTCATCAGCGTACATTGCCACTTTCATTCCACGTGGTAGTTCAGCAACCAGGTCGTTGATGAAGACTAGGAAAAGTGTGTGGGACGGAACCCCTCCCTGAGGGACGCCATGACGCAGTAGAATTTTCTTACTCTTGAGGCCTTCTAGTTGTACTCGGGCTCTTCTGTTATGCAAGTATGCTTCCACCCATTTGCACATCCTACCATTCACTCTGCAATTTCTCAGTTTCTTTAAAAGCCCTTCTTTCCAAACCTTGTCAAATGCTTTCCTTAGATCTATCCATGTTGCTAGTACCAGTTTTTTTAAATCTTGGAACGCATCCTCAATCTCTTGGGAAAGGTAAGTTGCCTGATCTTCGGTAGAGTAACACTGCCTAAAGCTCGCCTGCTGTGGTACAAGAAGGTTTTCGCTTTCAAGGTACCACTGCAGCCTGAGGTTGATGATACGTTCCATTGTTTTGCAGAGACAGCTTGTAAGGCTGATTGGTCTGTAGCTGGAGGCTGTGGAACTGTCTTTCCCTGGTTTTTGGAGTGGTATCATGATTGCTTCCCTCCAGGTCTGTGGAACTCTGCCCAAGTTCCAACAGACATTGAAGATCTCCAGCAGCTTTGTTTTTGCTGCGGTTCCCAAGTTCTTAATCATTTCATTGGACCCTCCATCAACTCCTGGCGATTTTCTCATTCTCAATTTTAATATTGCAAGCTCCAGTTCTCTGAAAGTGATTGCCGTCTCCATAACTTCAGGTATGGCTCCATCTCGTCCTGCGTTTTGTCGTTTCTCACGAATCTCCTGTTGCTTCTCTGGGCTAACTTCGATGTTGTTGTCTTTAGCAAAGGTATCTGCAAAGTGATCAGCTGCCTCTTTTCCCATGAGGATGTTTCCATCTTTGAACAGTGCAATCTTTGAGTTTCTCCCTGCACCCTCATCGTTAAGTTTTTTTACCAGTTTCCACAGTTTCCTTGTATCTCTTTCAAAGTTCAAGGACTCTGTTTTCTCCTTCCAGCTTTTCCGCCTGGCCTGCAACTTGGCCCTTTGAAATTTGGCCTTAGCATGTTGGTAGTTATTGGGATGTTCTTGGCATGGGCTGGTCTCTGTTTGCTTTCGAGATGATTCCACGTCGTTGTGCAGTTGCTCTAGTTCACTATTCTAATATAGTTTGTAGTGCTTACGAGCCCCTCTAGGTATTGTTTCACGTGCAGCCTGTAGTATGCATCTGTGTAGCAAAGTTAGATTTTGATGGGGAGGTTATGATGGTATCCTAAAAAGAATGAAATCCGTGTATGTATTAACCGTGTGAGGTCAAGCACATGTAGGCCCCTGACTCTAAAAGATGATGATGAAATATATGCAGGGAACCTAACGCTACCTCCCTAGATCTCACACGGTCACTATTTTGGCTCTAGTGTCTGGTGTATGAAATTGATAACGAAGAACTGGAAAGTGTTAATGAATTCGAATACTTAGGATCAATCATCAACAGCTCTGGCGACTGTGCAGTAGAAATTAAAAGAAGACTTGCAATTGCTTCACATAAACTAATACAGATGAAAAACCTATGGCAAGGCACAAGCAAAGAAACAAAGTTACAACTGATCAGAGCATGTATATTCCCAGTGGCAACATACGGCTGCGAGACTTGGACACTCAATAAAACAGTTGCAAAAAGATTACATCATTTGAAATGAAATGCTACAGAAGGATGTTGAGAATACCCTGGACAGAAAAAAAGACCAACAGAGAAGTACTGCACTCACTAAACGTACAGGAACATTGGCTCCTAAATACCATCACAATAAGGAAGCTGAAATTTTTCGGTCATATAAAAAGACATAATAGCCTGGAAAAAACAGTGATGGAAGGCATGGTCCCTGGAAAAAGGGGAAGGGGTCGACCTAGACGACGGTGGACCCAGGACATCACAGAGAGTCTGAACTTGTCTTTTGCTGATGCAGGTCGACTTGCCCAGAATCGTGATGCGTTCAGAGCAGCTGTAATGGAGACAACGTTCTGGAAAGAATACGTCACATGATGATGATGTCTGGTGTATGATGTACCTAGTGTCTAGGGGAGAAATGAAACGATGGTACACAACACAAAAACACTTTAAGTTTCTATGAGGAAGTGAATAAAAACCTGTGGTTAAGTTTTTCTTTAAATTTGATATTTTTGTACAATTTATTTTGCCTGTCCAGTCATATCTATTGGACATGTCTTTGAAAATGAGGACAAGATAGTTTACAGAAAAGATCAACTAAAAATGTGTGTGGGCAATCTGCCCAATAACTACAAAGTTAATATATGTCTTTCCTGTTGGAATATTCACAGCTTACACTTTATTCATCTAATAGGGAAAGTCACTGTGTATGAGGGGCTGTATTATCATCATACCCCATCAACTTCCTGAGTATGATTTGAAATACCAGTGTTTATTTAAAACGAAACTGTCAGATATACCCAGGTCCTTAACATATCACCTGGGGTTTCTTGTTGAATGATAAGATAGTGTGCAGTTGCAGAAATATTGATATCACATCACACGCCCAAGCTCCTGCTGTTAGCTCTTGACAGCATACATGAATTGTCGGAGACTTCTTGGCGTTATCGTCACTCCTCATGTTTCCTGTTACCAGCTGGCAACAGGAAACAAAACCTCTGCAACAAAAGGACACCCTGGCCTTTTATATATGATCATTTTTGATATTATTTATTTCCCTACGGTGATATGGGGTCAGCCTCGCGTGCATTACAGGTGCACTCGCCCCCTAATTTTTCATGACTCCCACCTTGCTGTGACCACACCTCAGGTACCTATGGCAGATACGCCACTGTACATTTACATAGTTTTCCTCAATTATATAATGTGGGGTAACCACATTTCCTTTTATATATTTTTCTCTTCCTTTTTCTTTTTAAATATAAATGCTTCAGGCATGGTTAACAGTGTTCATGGAACACAGAGGCTTACTAACATATTTCTAATGCAATAATATTCAAACATAATCATGACAACATACATCAGTTAGATACATTTCAACGTGAGGACTCAACAATGTCTGCTCCCGGCACGTTCTTCACTTTTTCCCAATAGCAGTATCTAACTTTGGTAATGGGATTAAACATATTAAATTCATAAAGCATTCTTACCACAAATCAAGAAATATAAACAAATGACGCTGACTTGCAAAGAAGTGGCCTCCGTTTCTTCTGCTCCGTCCAGACTGTGAAATACTTATTTAGTTATTTAGTTTACTTTTAAATTTATCACATCTGTTCTCAGCGTATCTGAATAAAAGTTTTGTTCAACTGGCAATGAATAATGAAAGCTTCTTGCTAATATTTACTAGCACTGGCCAATCGAAAGCTTGCGACTACCAGAATTCAAATGCAGTTTTTGAAAAAAGACAAAAATTATTCCAAACAAACTCTGCGTCTAGTAGTCTATTGGCCAGTCTGCTTTAGTTATGCCCAATACAAAAAGATGTTTCGTTTTGGATTACATTTTTCCTACCGCTCCCCTTTCCCTATTATATTCCTTTTACCCAAGCGAATTTGAATTTCCTCAATGCATCTCTTCTAAGCTCGCGTCCCCACTACCGTTATAAAAAACAAGCAGGAACGACAGTCTGTTTGGTCGAGCGTCCGTAGACATTTAGTATTCACTCAATAACTTGGCTAATACTCGGACTACCATATTACTTAAAACAGATTCTTGCTCAATGAACTCTATGCTATACTACCATATGATTTTTATGGTCAGATTCATATTGGGTTAGATTTTCAATTTTTGTCATAGTCAATTGTCAAATAAATATTTTACACAAGACCGCCATCTTTCCCTCTCTTTCATCTCGCCAGCATGTATTTTCAAATAACAAACTTGTTTTTGTGACGTCAGAAACATTACCGAGAGGAGGCAATAAAATTGTCTGCGTGTTTTTCCTCTGTTGGCTTTGTCGCAGCGTGTATATATGCATGGCAGAATGTGTCAAGCGAAGCGGGTTTTGCGTGGCGGGTTAAGAATTGGCGTTAATTATTTGTATTGCATTGTGTAACACTACCAAAAAATGTAAGGATTACTACTAAATTTTGCGTTAAAGTTGACAGAATACGTTAATTCAGATAGCAGTTTGTCGGCATACTTCCGCAAAATCGTTAATTATAAGTCTTGGCAGCAGTGTGTATGCAGCAGATCTGGCAAAATGTTAAATGTTGGTAGTACGTTTTCGAAACCGAAACTAAAACGCGTGTTAGATTTTTACCGTGGGATCGTTCTATAGGCTTTAGCACTGCACAAAATTCAGCGCTAACCTGGCGTGTGAGAGGATCACCGTCAGACACAATAGGGCGGGTTTATTTATTATCATTTTTATGACTAAAATCTTACTGAAATGAGCGATTATTCTCGCAGATTTTACTACACACCTCCCATCCTGAAACATGCAATCATTAGCAGGTTATAATCTGCGAGATAACATAGCTCAATGAAGTCTTACGCGTTTTTCTGATCTTCATCATAAGGATGTCTACTTAAAAAGTCTGCACCTACGTTCCGAGGGCCGGGAATATATTCTATCAGAAATGAGTATGGCTGCAATAATAAAGACCATCTCAATAATCTGGAATTTTCATGCTTGGCCTGTGACAGGAATACGAGTGGTGAATGATCCGCTTGGACCACAAATGTCCTGCCATATAAATAAATCTGGAATTTCTTTATATCCCATATCAAAGCTAGACATTCCTTTTCACTTGTTGAATAATTTTTTTCCGCCTTGTTCAACTTGCGGCTTGCATAAGCGACTGGGTTCAATTCTCCATCTTGTGAGGAGGACCTTTGCAACAATGTAGCGCCTAGGCCCACTTTGCTTGTGTCACTTCTCACGATAAATTCTTGATTCAAGTCAGGCAATTGCAATACTGGCCTGCTTGTAAGTTTCTCTTTTAACTCCTGGTAACGCAATTCACACTGTGCTGACCAATTTATGGTATCAGGTTGACCTTTGCGAGTTAAATCCGTCAGAGGAGCACATATAGAGTTACAATTTTTGATGTACTTTTGGTAGAAACCACACAACGACACTAAAGATCGCACATCTTTCTTTGTTTGTGGCCTAGGTGCTCTTTTCAATTTCTCCAGATTCTTGGGATCAGGGGTCATGCTACCCTGATGTACAGTATGTCCCAAGAATTCCAACTCTTTACAACCAATACAACATTTTGTTGGCCTAGCGGTTAAATTAGCCTCTTTGAGTCTATCAAACAGCATATTCAAAGAGGTAACGTGTTCCTCAAATGTTTCTGTAGCAATGAGGATATCGTCCATAAAATTCAAGATACATGGATTTTTCAGGGGATCCAGCAATTTTCGCATCATCATAGAAAACACACTCGGGGCATTTTTCTACCCAAACGGTAACACGTTGAACTCATAATGACCTTCCGAGGTGCTAAAGGCTAAATAAGGTCGAACCTCAGGCTTTACTGGAATTTGGTAATAGCCTTTGCTAAGATCCACCTTAGAAAAATATTTTGCCTTTTTCAGCCTGGCAAAAAAGTTGAGTAGTATCAGGTAATGGATCCACCTGACCTTTTGTGACAGCATTCAGTTTCCTGTAATCTATACACAGTCTATGTTCTCCTGATGGTTTCCGCAACAAAACCACACAGGAACTATAAGGAGACTCACTGTGAGAAATAATCCCTTCTTGTAACAAATAATCAATTTCCTCTTTCAAAGCTTTTTCCTTAGCGAAAGGAATAGAATAGGGCCTCATACAGATAGGTGCTGGGTCTAGTAGTTTCATATCATATTCCAACAAATTTGTGTGCCCCGGTTTATCCGTTAACACATCTGTATGTTTCTCAAGGACCTGTTGAACCTTCTCCTTCTGTCCTTTTGTCATGTGATTACTGATCTTCACCTGTGCAAATGTTTCACTGGTTTTCAGTGGATATTCAAATGAGGAGAGAGGGTCATTTTTTCATTTCGGATGCAATAGACAATGCCAATAGGTGTGTTCCTTCCTGGATTTGTCTGTCCATATATTTCTTCAAAAGGTTCACATGATAGACTTTTTCCTTTCCCTTTTTGTCTATCTTATAATTTGTTCTGGATACCTTTTCCAAAACTGTGTATGGCCCTTGCCATCCGATCTGAAGTTTATTGTTGCTGCCGGGCAATAGAAGAAGCACCTTCTCCCCTACAGCAAGTTCTATATCCTTCGCTTTCTTATTATAATAAGCAGCATGCTTTTTCTTGGCTTGTCTCAAATTGTCATTTGCCAGTTTCCAACTAGATTTTAAACGAGTGGTCAGTTCGTTCACATATTGATAAGATGAGGTAACAGTCTTCTCTGCCTTCTCATCTGTCCAGGTCCTTAACAAATTACATGTGGACTTTTAATTTTTCATACTTTTTTTTCATGGCACCCGTCAGGTCCTTTACATAAGAAGCTTTGTAGTGAGGACTTTTCTTCCTAGAATCATCACTCACAAATCGTCCACTACCAATTCTTTTCTTGGGGTTTTCTCCCCACTTTAAGTTCATTGTGAGAGATCTTCGCTCTCTTTTCGTTTCCTCCAGTTTATATAATTCTGACCGAGGGATTGTCAGCTTAGTCTGGGGTAAAACTACTCGTCGCAATGTGGCCATTCTAATACCTTCGAGTGAAGACTGTGTGTGAAAAGGGGGCTCCCATTCCACGTTGTCTATTTTATTACTTACTTACTTACTTGGTCGTTCCTCTTCTACCGTGAGGTGTAGAGGTTTGGAAGAGAGAGCGCCAGACTATTCTATCAGCTGTCTTCTTCCTGGCCTGGTTCCCTTCTAGTCCTCGGTCCTTCAAAGATTGTCTAATGTTGTCCTCCCAGCGGACTCTGGGTCGTCCTGGAGGTCTGGATCCCTGGCTCTTTGTTTCCCATGCTTGTCGTGGTAGCCGATCTTCTCCCATTCTGCAGACATGGCCAAACCATCTTAGTTGGGACTCTATTTTATTACAATTATTATTATTTCCAGGCCTAAGTTTGCCCCGTGGCATGTCTAGGTCCTGATCAATTTTCCTACTTGTGGGTGTTCCCTCATGAAATACGCCACATTCTTCTACAAAATTCTCAACAATGACCATCATATCTGGCCAATAATATTTTTGAGCTACTTTTTGGCAGATGGTACCTACTTTCTCGTGGTCCCCATCTTTTCCAACATGTAAACTCCGTATTACGTCTGCCCTATACATTTTAGGAAGAACCAGCTGTCCATGACCAGCTGAACCAGTGCCGGTCTTCCTATATAACACTTTATTCTTTATGTAAAATTCTCCTTTGCAGGGAGGTGTATGGCAGGTACGCAATTTTTGAAAGCACTGCTTCAGTGACCTATCTTGAGCCTGTGCCTTCCTCATCTTCTCTGGATGAGTATTTATAGGTTCATCTTCTTCCTTTCTAGATTGTGATCGGGTCTGGACTGCGGCCAGGACCACAGGTCTCTTGGGATTTCCCAAGTAGACATAACGACACCCCAATATCAGAGGGTAGATGGGTGCGTCTATCACTGCTGCTCTGATTATCCCTTCCACATAGCGAGTTTTCACTGTTATCCTTGCAATGGGAAGTTTCATGAGTGGTAGGTCCTTGGTCGCCCCTTGTATCTCCACTGTTTCTGTGGTATACTGATCTGGGTTCACCAAGTGCGAGCTCACGACAGCATCAAAATCTAAACCTGTATCATAGAGGCACCTTATGGTGACATCATTGCATACAACATCCTCACAAACTGGGGGGTGATAAGGTTCCTGCTGTCCAGCAGGTTTGTCCTTTACTTCCTGGTTCCCCCTTCTCATAGCAGCACATCCAGAAGGTTTACTTTTACAGAATTCGGTGTTATGGTTGTCCTTCCTACAATGTTTACACCACCTCTTTCCTTGGTTAAAAGGTTTTCTTTCATCATTCTTTCTGTCATTGAAATGTGAGGTTTTATTTTTAAAATCATTCCGAGGCCTATCAAAGTTCTGCTTACTTCTGTTATCAAATTTATTATGGTTTTGAGGAGCCTTATACTAAGGACATTATGAATTCAACATGCTACCATTCGGGTTGAAAAATGCTCCGAGTGTATTTTCAAGGATGATGCGCAAATTGTTGGATCCCTTGAATAACCCATGTATCACGAATTTCATGGATGATATTCTCGTCGCCACAGAGACATTTGAAGAACACTTCTTCTTCTTCGTTCGTCCTGAAAAGGACGGTGGTTGCGTTGTGTCTGTTTGCGCCTAAGCTGTGATATCTGCACCTTTCGGTCGACACATCCGACTTCTGCACGGCATTTTTTAAGGACCGGGTTTGCCTTCCCATTTCGATCCATGCTCGCTCAGCCAACCTGCACTGCTGCAGACTGTTTCCAGGACCACCACGTGGAGGTGGAGCACGGTCTTGATCAGCTCTGGTTCGCTGGTCCTGACGCAAGCAGTCAAGCTATGAGTCGCTGACTGCATTCACTATTGCTGCATCTTGGGGTCCCTGAAGAACACATTAACTCTCTAAAAATGTTATTTGATATGCTTAGGGAGGCGAATTTAACTGCTAGACCAACAAAATGTTGTATTGGATGCAAAGAGTTGGAATTCTTGGAACACACTGTATATCAGGGTAACATGACCCCTGACCCTAAGAACTTGGAAAAACTGCAGAGGGCACCTAGACCACAAACAAAAAAGGACGTGCGATCATTCGTGTCATTATGTGGATTTTACCAAAAATATATCAAAAATTTTAACTCTATTTGTGCTCCTCTGACTGATCTGAATCGCAAGGGACATCCAGATAAAATAGTTTGGACTGCGCAATGTGAATTGGCTTTCCAAGAGTTAAAGGAAAAACTCACTAGCAAGCCTATTCTCAAATTGCCTGATTTGACACAGGACTTTGTGGTGAGAACAGATTCAAGTAATGTAAGCCTCGGGGCGGCTCTGTTGCAGAGGTCATCTTCACCCGATGGGGAACTGAACCCAGTCGCTTATGCAAGCCGCAAATTGAATAAAGCGGAGCAAGGATATTCCACAAGCGAAAAAGAATGTTTAGCGTTAATCTGGGCAATAAAAAAGTTTCAAATCTATCTGTATGGTAGGACTTTTGTGGTCCAGACGGACCATCAGCCCCTGGTGTTCTTTTCTCAGGCTAAGCATGAAAATGCTAGATTGTTGAGATGGTCTTTATTATTGCAACCTTATCAGTTTAGTATTGAGTATATCCCGGGGTCATTGAATGTCGGTGCAGATTTCCTCAGTCGGCACCCCTGTGATCAAAATTAGAGTAGTGGCAGGCGTGAGGAGTAATTTTATCTATGTGTATCACTGGTTTTTGAACTAGCCGTAGTGCATGTTCTCAAGTGGGGAGATGTGTGATGAATTTACCGTGATACAACGTTAAAATATCTCCAAATATAAAGATAAAATGTAGGGATAAAAATAATGCGTAAGATACTACGAGACATGCTCGCCCATGCCCGCATTTCCTACCGCCATTTAAACTAACTAGTTAGACGTGCAGACGAAACGGTTTACCCTTTGTAGACGGGAGGGAAACGGAGATCTAAAAAGGAAAAATATGACTGAACACGTGTTTGAATCTAGAAAGGCTAAAAGACGCAATTGGTAGTAAAAGAAAAAAAAATTCACATCACTAGTTGACACAATGTAAGGAAATAGACAAAAAAAGACCTTAGCTCTTATTCGAAACAGTCATTTCTTGGACGTTTTACGATACTTGGTCGTTTTATTTGAATTCAGCGGCAAACGCCGTGGAGAAGGTTCGCGAACAAATTAAAAAAAAAAACTAAACTTGAGAAAAATATGTTTTTTCTTAATAATAGAGTTATGAATATAAAACCTAGCTAGTTTGATAGCCCATCTTAAGCAGAGAAATAATATACTTTAAATTATACAGACGGATAGATAACAAGGAAGATATTGACAAAAGACTGTATTGTTCATATCAGACTAGCGACTGTACTGTTCATACTTTCACTATAGTTTCAAAATTTCGTCCTTGAGACACGCAAATGCAAAAATCAAGCTGTAATGGACGAGAGGGGGAAGGTGGAGAATTGTGGCTAAAAATAACTTAGGAGGCAGATTTGTGTAGGGTATTGCATGTAGAACCAAGTGTGTTTTTGTGAAAAACCAAGTAGAGACAGACGGACCAACAGACAATAATACATACTTGACTGAGATCTGACTGAAATTTGACTTTTGGTTGTAGATTTGAAAAAGTTAGGGGGGAAGTCTGTGATTGGACAAATGTAATCATATTAGCGGGACAGATACGCGCATTTTTGCCATTTGATACAATTCTGTCCAAGGACACAGTCGGTTATTGCCTGCGGTGTTTTTCCCAGAAGATATTACATACATTTAGTGGGACGCCATCATATAGCCAGCAGCTCAGCTGAGTTTTGCTAGCAATTAACTATGTTCTCAATTGTGAATTCTGGTAAGAATGAAAGCATTTATTTTGTATATTTTAATATTTCGAGTGATTGATACTGCCATATCATATAAAATGATTACGACAAGTAAGTGCTCGCTCTAGGTCCCCAGCCCAAGTTCAGGGTCTAGAGACAAACAAAAAATATATGGACGCCTAACTAAGACTATGGAAGGCGGATCTATTATTGAGATCAGTGGGAACATATCACCTATCTTATTGAATAAAAGGAAACTGTTGAACATATCTCAGATGCAAAGCAGTCTTGGGGAACTAGTACTACAGTAGAACTCCATTTATCCGAACCCCAATTATCCGAACATCCAATTATCCGAACACTTTTTCCAGAAAAAAAAAAAAAAAAATCAGATGCCACAGTCACGTTAGACTAAAATTTTGAATCTTTTGATGCGGCAAACTTCAAATGTGTGCGAACAATTTGTAGAGAATGGGATGGCTAATGGTCGGTCGCTTACGTACAGGAAGTCAGTTAGATTATAAAGTCAGTTAATATCTGGTTTACCAATCCAGTGTACGTGTGCGTTCTAGGTAGAACACTGGCTAAACAGACAGTTCAACTTAAAATAATTGTGTCTGCTACTACAGCAGAATAATTTTGGTGTACAAGTATTTCTCTGTGCGATATGGCATCTTCCAGTAGGCCTAAAGCATATAAAAGGAACCGCAATGTTTTGTCAATTGAAACGAAAACAGAAATTATCAAGAGACTAGGACAAAGTGAAACTGTGTCTTCACTTGCGAGAGATTTTCAATGTTGGGAAAGCTACCGTCTCTGACATCAAAAGTAACAAGGATAAAATTATGAGTTTTGCATCGAAATTTGATAGTGAAAATGGGTCGAAGAAAAGTAAAACCATGAGAAATGCGAAAGATGTGAAATTGGAAGAGGCTTTGTATATATGGTTTGAAAGGGGAACCTATCTCTGGTTCTCTGTTGTGTGAAAAGGCACTTCAGTTCAACAATCAACTTGACGGTCCTCCTGACTTTAAGGCTAGCCAGGGATGGTTAAGAAACTTTAAATCTCGTCATGGCATACGAGAATTGGAGATTCAAGGGGAATCTTTATCTAGCGATGCAACTGCCGCTAAAAATTTTAAAGAAACATTCTTGGCTTTTTTGGAAGAAGAAGGTTATTCACTCGATGATGTGTATAATGCCGATGAGACTGGCTTATACTGGAAATCATTGCCTCAAAAATCACATGCATCTCAGCGCGAAGCAGCTGCCCCTGGGTTTAAAAAGTGCAAAGAGAGAGTAACAATTTTGGTAGCCGCGAATGCCAGTGGAAGTTATCGTTTACCGGTGCTAATGATCGGCAAAGCCAAAAAACCACGTTGTTTAAAGAATGTGACATGTCTCCCATTGTGTTACAAAGCACAGAAGAGTGCTTGGATGAATAGTGAAATATTTCTTGATTGGTATACAAATCAGTTCATCCCAAATGTGAAGAGGTTGAGAGAACAAGAAAAGAAAACTGGAAAAGTAATTCTTCTACTGGACAATGCACCATCTCATCCAGAGACGGATACATTGGATGCAGTTAATGCAAATTTTAAAGTAATTTTTCTGCCTCCCAATGTAACAGCAATGATTCAACCAATGGATCAGGGTGTTATAACAAAGCTTAAAAAGATGTACAAGAAGGAAGTCCTGCGTCGTTTATTGTTGGCTGAAGATGAAGAAAGTGTGGTGGCGTTTTCCAAAAAGCTTAATCTCAAAGACTGCTGCTATATGTTAGCTGATGCTTGGACCACCCTGTCACAAGATAATCTCAACAAGGCTTGGAGTAGATTGCTTGGGAAAAAAGGAGGAAATGAAACTACTGCAGTGGACACAAATGATGATTGTATAAATGAAGTTGTGGAACTGTTTCAAGCAATGCCCGGATTTTCGGACTGTGACAAAGATGATGCACACATGTGGCTAGAAGATGATAATGATTCTGGTTTTCAGTTTTTGAATGACGAAGAAATTTTGTCTTTTGTTCAAGAAGAAAACCAAATACATGTAGTGACCGATGATGAAGACTCCTCAGAAGTACATGATGTACTTGTAGATTATGAAGATAACCCAAAACGTCGACCAAGTCCTGAAGAAGCCTTTATAGCACTAGAAACAGCGATGGCTTGGTACGAGCAAGAAGATGACAGCTGTCCTACACAGCTTCTGCTGTTGAAGAGAATGTGGGACTTAGCAGCCAGAAGGAGACTATCCAGTTTGGTGCAAAAGAGGATTCCTCATTATTTTAAATAGTGGGCTACATCTGTGCAAGTACATATATACGTAAGTTGTGCCTGGTTTTGAATCGTTTGTAATGTTATTTTGAAAACATTTCTCTTTCTTAACAAAAATAATTAATACAAGTAGTACATGCACTGCAGTGTAATAAAAGATTTTGGTGATACATTGATCTAATACAGTGTGGGTATTATTATTACAGTACAAGTAAATATGTTTTATAGTGTATTTTCCTTGTGATGGTTAATTATTTTTAGAAATATGTGTACATGTACTCGATACATTATGTAATCCAATTATCCGAACATTTGATTATCCGAACGATGCTCGGTCCCATGGGGTTCGGATAAATGGAGTTCTACTGTATATGAAAACAACTGGGTAAGATGTGCTATGTGGTCAGAGAGATCTGACCCATTCTGTGTAATGTTGATGTGTTGTGCTGTGTGTAAGAGTGGTGCAGTAAATAGAGTACTGACACATAGCACAAATTTTGTTTCCGAATTGTGAGTTTCTGTTGTGGCACTAGGGTAGTGCCACATAAGTAATCAAGATTACACAAGCAGATGTGTGTGCCGCCTAACATTGGTGTCGGTGCAGTCTATTCTAGCTACCGAGAGGAGTGGGCCACCGGAATCCAGCATCAGATCTTCACAGACAAGATGAGTGAATTAGTGGCCTGCTGAGGATTCACCATAACTCCTAAAGATTTATAAATATTTCCCCATCACAAATATACTGAATTTTGGGAAATAGAACCTTTACTAAAGTCTATAAGACAATGGACAAAGCTTGTTCTAGTCACAGAGTGGGTGTGATGACACCACCCCAACAGCACATCCAGTAATAGTTCTCCCAGAGACATTATAAATATAATTAATATTAACCAGTCTTATAAAATACCAATGTACACAAATTCCATTTTATTATGCCATATATTTATGCATTCCATTTATAACTCCATAACATTTCATATGTTCTGACCAAAATAAAACATTGGTTCAGAACAAATAAATTTAGAAAAAATTTTAATATTGAAACTAAAACAGTCTGAGTTAGTTCAGTGTGTTATAGGTCTTATTAATATTATTAGACTTATTAATTATCTGTGTGTGTTTGTATATTCTACTACAACATTACATTTCAGTACCCTAGACTTTCTAACGTAGCTACATTCATAATCGTAAAAGAGATATGTTTGAGGTCGTAAGTGGTAGCAAGAAGGGCCTTCTGTAATTCACATCTACATTTATCTCAGGAGCCTTCACAGCTGACCTCATACATTACACTAGGTAACATAACAACCATACAATACCATCAAAAACCACTACAGTGGTAACCGAGAAACTGTTGAGCACCTATCCCGGTTCACAGCCTGTAGTATTCCTGACAGAGGCAAGGTCAGCACTCCAAGCACTTCAGTGCAGAAAATTACCTGGTATACAAGCCCTACTGTCTGAACTGTGCAACCAGCGCAAGGTCGCCATGCAGTGGATACCGTCTCACTGTGAAATACCAGGAAACGAGAGAGCAGACCGACTGGCTTAAGAAGGTGCTGCAGACAAGCAGCCGGATGTACCAGTTACGTACCATCAGAAGACAAAGATGATCAAATCAATCAGAAAGCCACCAACACAGGACGACTACCAAGCTATGAACAGATCAGAACAAATTGTCATTCTGCGCCTCAGAACAGGGCACAAACGACTCCGCAGCCACATATATACAAAATTTAAGATTGGCAATTCAGTCATGTGTACATGTGGACAGGCACCCCAGACTGCAGAGCACTTACTTCAAGATTGCCCCGAATATGATATATTGAGGGAAACCACTGGCGCAGAGACACAACACTGGAAGCAAAACTATATGGACCTCTGTATGAACTACAAAAGACAGTGAAGTTTACACAAGAAACAACATTGCAGATATAGACAATACATTTCAAGCGAGCGAAAGAAGAAGAAGTGGAACTACATACCCACATTGGTACTCTCGCCTGTGCTACGCAGTTCGTGCACTGTGCTGAGATCATCCTTTTGTGATTTAAGGGAGGAGATCGGAGCACTGATAGAGTTGTCCGTATATAATGAAGATGGTCCATACAAACAAGTCAAACCAAATTATTGCAGATGAGATGACATTATCTTTAAACCCGGAAACACCACTCTATTAAGTGCTGGTGGGAGAGGGCTCATAGGAAATTTACCTAGGTTAAAAATTCGTTTATTCCCTCTCTCCACCGTCTAGAAATCTACCAAATGACGCCTTGAGTTCTACCGGTTGCCGCCCCTGTTGTAGAAACATGGACAATGAATAAGAAGTGGAAAGGAAAGAATAAAACAGTTGAGGTAAAGAAATATAGAAGAATGGGGTGCATGTCGTGGAAAAAGAAGAAAACAAATGAAGAATTCTTAGAAATCAAAGTACAAATAATGAACGAGATCACAGTTGGCCAGGTAAGATATTCTAGTCATATAAAAAGACATAACAATTGTTGAAATAAATAATAGAAAGAAGAGTTGAAGGCAAAATAACAACAGGAAGACAGCGCTAGACGTGGGAAGATAACATCAAGAGATGGACAGAAAAGAGTTTATCAGAGTGCACCATCAAGATGAGAGATAGAATAGGTTTGAGATACATTGTAGCAGATCTTCGATGTGGAGATGGCACCTGATCTGATCTGATGTGCTCCTCGTTCCGCTGTCGTTTCTTGACAAAAGTTTGATTTTTTATTCTTGCTTCATTTTCTTTTTTTGTATGATTTTCTCTTTTTATGTGATGTTCCCCCTTTGTATGATTTGCCTATTTTTGTATGATTTTCCTATATTATTAATAATTTTCTCTTTTCATACAGTTTTCTCGTGTTGTGACTTTCTCTGATTTGTATGATTTTCTGTTGTTTGTTTAATATCTTTTTGTATGATTTTCTCTTCTTGTATGATGGTATCTTTGTGTATGATTTTCTCTTGTTTTGTCATATCTCTTTGAATGATTTTCTCTCTGTTTGTATGATTTTCTCTTTTTTATATGAGTTTCTCTTTTTGTATGATGGTATATTTTTTTTGTATAATTTTCTCTTTTTATTTTGATGTGATGTTCTCTTTTGTATGAATTTCTCCTTTTGTATAATTTTCTCTTTTTGTATGGTGGTATCTTCTTTTGTGTGATGTTTCACTTTAGTTAATGATTGTATCGTTATTTTGTATGATTGTATCTTTTTGCATGATTGTCTCTTTTTTATTATTTTCTCTATTTGTATGTTTTTCTCCTTTTGTGTAACATACGTTCCAAAGTTAACGTCGTGTCAGCTTTTTAATCCTGGAATTTGTGCATAGTAATTTCCCGCGGACATTACATGGGATGACCTGTGTAGGTCCCGGGGAAGGGGGGGGGGGGGTATCTGATGAGACAAAGGCGGAATATGGTCCCTGCTCCCTCCGGGGCATGGCACATAAAGCGACAAATGTGAGGTTATTCATGGGGTTGAAAACCTCATTATTCCTATATATAAAATCCCAGCTTTTTCTGTCAGTACGTAACGCTCCCTAAAATAGTAACACTCGCCAAAGAAAAGTGCACAAAGCACGGTGTGCATGCGCCATGTGAACGGCGTGCGTGTTCAGACTTTTCTTTTTAACTTCGGATGTACAAGTACTGTAAAACAACCCTGTCGTCAGTATGGTCCTGCGTAGAGATCGTCGGTCGGATCAAACGCGTTACAACACGCCTACATAAAATGATATTACAATGGTGTTTATCAATGCTGATGGCGAGCCACCATTTGAAATCATTCCATCATTTGCGATAACCGCCAAGAAATCTCAGGGGCAAACATTTGAACATGTTCGAATCTTTTTGAACGAGCCAGTCTTCTCTCATGGACAGCTGTACGTCGCACTGTCTCGATCGAGAAAGTAAAAGTACAAATTAAAACAATAGAAAATCACGGTGCTCTTTTGATGGACAATCGAAAGTTCACAACTAACATTGTTTTTCCACAATTATCTGAGTAATTAAAATTGCAGTTAGGTATTGGTGCTTTTGAATTTAATTTTCGTCTTATGACAGGCGTTTACACTAGTCAATGTATATGAAATCCCAGCTTTTTCTGTCAGTGCGTAACTCTAAGGGGTGCAACTGTGGTTGAAAGTGTGATATTAATTGTATTGTTTCCCTTATATGTACTCTCCTGAAGATAGTAACACTTACCAAAAAACAATGCGCAAATGACGATGTGCACAAAAATATATTTATAGAATGTGGGATCCCGTATACACACATTGGGATCCTCGCTGCTGGTAGTAGTTAGTGTACTGTGGTGAAGCACAGTGGTTTTTTTAAATACTTTTGAATAAGTAAAATTGCCGTTAGGTATTGGTGCTTTTGAATGTAATTCCCGTCTAATGTCGGGCTTTTACACTAGTATAAAATAAGAGGCTTCATAAACCACTGTTGTAAAAGCGCATGAAAGCGTTGGTGCAGCTTTCCTGTAAGCGGACAAGCTACATTTGTAGTTTCATGTTCTATAAGAAGCAAAATTGGGAATAATGAAGATGCTGTTGGTGATGATAATGATGATTACGATGACGCTGATTATGAAGATGATTCTGATGATTATAAAGAACAGTCCTAATATACAGATGTCATCATCATCATGTGACGTATTCTTTCCAGAACGTTGTCTCCATTACAGCTGCTCTGAACGCATCACGATTCTGGGCAAGTCGACCTGCATCAGCCAAAGACAAGTTCAGACTCTCTGTGATGTCCTGGGTCCACCGTCGTCTAGGTCGACCCCTTCCCCTTTTTCCAGGGACCATGCCTTCCATCACTGTTTTTTCCAGACTATTATGTCTTTTTATATGACCGAAAAATTTCAGCTTCCTTATTGCGATGGTATTTAGGAGCCAATGTTCCTGTACGTTTAGTGAGTGCAGTACTTCTCTGTTGGTCTTTTTTTCTGTCCAGGGTATTCTCAACATCCTTCTGTAGCATTTCATTTCAAATGATGTAATCTTTTTTGCAACTGTTTTATTGAGTGTCCAAGTCTCGCAGCCGTATGTTGCTACTGGGAATATACATGCTCTGATCAGTTGTAACTTTGTTTCTTTGCTTGTGCCTTGCCATAGGTTTTTCATCTGTATTAGCTTATGTGAAGCAATTGCAAGTCTTCTTTTAATTTCTACTGCACAGTCGCCAGAGCTGTTGATGATTGATCCTAAGTATTCAAATTCATTAACACTTTCCAGTTCTTAATATACAGATGTAGTTTAATATATTCAGTCATTACCCAAGCCGCGACACGTTAACGTTTCCTTGCACAAAGCGAATAAAAAATCTTTATGTCAAATGTTAATGTCTTATAAGTTACAAACCTCTCACCTGTCAAGTCATGGTACTTAGGGGATGTCAACTAGTTATATTATTTAAAAAGAAAAACAGCATGACCCCGTTTCATAATTATTTTATTCATAATTACAGAGGACATTGAACTGAATGGTTTTAATGTTGGCCCGCGAGCATTATTTACTCAAGTCTATCGCAGAAGAACCCGTCTGAGTTTATTTCTGAGTTCTTTAAAAGATAGTCGCGTTGCAGAAAAATTATGTAAATATCTGAAGCATAGAAAATACAACAAAAACGACAGACAAGAAGGCATAGACTTTTATAAATGGGTGCTTGGTTTGGTTGGGTTTGATTTTTTATGGTGCATCTTCACTGCATACGGACAACTAAAAAAGTGTTTCAGTTTCCTCTCTTAGATCATACAAGAAGGATCTCAGCACAGTGCATGAACTCCGAAGCACCGACGAGGATCCCAATGTGTGTATACAGGAATCACACATTCTATAAATGTTTTTGCGGTGGATACGTTGATTAATTTTTTAATTTTTGCCAGTGCAGCGGCCATATGGCCTATTCACAATTTCCAATTGTCGTGGGACTTTTAACATCCGTAACTTGCACATGAGACCTCCTATTTTTTCGCCATTATCCGAGAAGAGTAGGCATCCAATCTCACTATCCAGGAGATCAGAGGAGGGGGTGGGGGTGGGGGGATGACATCAGTAGGAACCACTGGTTCTGAAAAAATGTCCATCAATTATATTGGGAATTGAATGGATGAAGCCACTCCGAGGCCCAAGAAATGAAGATGTGGCATTGAGAAAGAGTCAGACATTACAAGGCAGTTCTTTTTTCTAGATTCCCCTGAGTAAAAGGCAAAGAGGGAGATCTGAAAAAATGAAAATATTGAGAAAGGAATGGAAGGCATACATTATAGGGACAAAGAAGACACGTAAAACTCTTCAGCAAATGGCATAGAATAGGGAAGCCTGTCTGAATTTGTCAAAACCTGTACTTCAGACAGTGGTGAATTGCTGGCTTTGCTGATAACACGTATACGCGTATACACACACACATGCACACACACACACATATTTAATAATTAGATCTGGAATCTTTATTGATTAATTAATCTATTAATATATTTTAATCGATTTATTAATAAAACATATTTTAATGGATTATTACTATTTACGCAATATTTATACTTTTTGCTTAAATGTAAGAATGGGCTAATCACCTGTTTGCCATGTCACTTCGATTACATGTCCTACCCATGGGCCTTGTGCACTTGGGTCCCCTCTACACGATTAAATAAATTCGATTAATCGATCAAGATGTTTAAAATCGATCTCAGTCTTTTATATATATATATATAAGTGTATGTATGGGTGTATATATTTTCCTTCATTACCTTAAAATCGTCATCATTGTTGTGTGACTATTAAGCCTCTATCTTGGAGGAATTGTGTTTTTTATTCACATATTTTTTTTTTTGTAATTTTAAGTTTCACTTTTATTTTCATAGAGGCTATTTGGTTTTCACTGTTCGCGAACTCTGGTATCTGTTGTTCCAGGGCGTACATACAGTTTTTGGCGCATGATGCGGATTCTTTCTTTGGCACTTTCCATAAAACTAAGGTGACCAGACGTCCCGGTTTTTCCGGGACAGTCCCGGTTTTCGACCATTTTTGATAATTTGTCCCGACTTTTTTTCGATGCAATCCGGGACGCCAATTTGTCCCGGTTTTGGACGAATTCGCCACTTTGGCATAAATCTCACAGATTAAAACAAAAAAATTATTATTCCGTGGCTGACTTGAGGGAATTTTTAATTATTAGTGAACTGGCGCCGAAACAGCACAAGAGGTTGTCAGGACCGCGAATTAGTTTTGTAGTTCCAATGTGATATTCGCAGTTATTTGAAATTTTAGTACCAAGATTTTGCGTACGGTATACGTTTATTTAATTTAAACGGTGAACTATTTGTGCATATTTTGTTATTGTTGTAAGAAAATGGTACCAAAGCGTAAATGCAGTTTCAATGAAGATTTACAAAAGGAATATCCGTTTATTAAAAAGAGTACATCAAACTTCAATGTACGATGCAATATATGTGCCTCCGGGTTTTCGATAAGCCATAGTGGACGTGGTGAACCACATAAGCAGTGAGAAACATAAGAGAGCCGTCGTTACAGCTGCATCAAGCTCGTCGTTAACCACTTTCTTCAGAGCTGATAAAATTGGTGACCAAGAAGAGCAATTAGCTGCTATAGAAGGCGCCTTTGCATACCATACAGTGCTACACAATCATACTTTCAGGTCTATGGATTGCACATCAAAATTACTTCATTTTACTTTAGAGCCAAAATTTTCATGTGCACGTACGAAAACAGAAGCCATTATTCGAAATGTCTTGACACCCCATATTCTAAATGAGTTAAGGTGTGACCTAGAAAAGTCTAAATTTATTTATGTACTGACAGATGCATCCAACCACAAAGAATTCAAGATTTTTCATTTGCTTGTCATACTTTGATCACAGTAATGGAGTGAAAATTAAAATATTAGAGTTAAAGTCATTGCCAGGTGAAACATCTGATATTGTAAGTAGTTTTCTTAATGACTGCATAACTGAAAATGGTTTAGACAGGAAAGTAGTTGGATTATGCGCAGACAACACACATTCCAATTTTGGAGGTGCTGAAAGGAAAGGTCAGAACAATGTTTTAAAAAAACCGCAAGAAAACCTTGGACATGGTCTTATAGGAGTTGGGTGTGCAGGTCATATTTTCCATAACACTGTTCGAACAGCTGCAGATGTACTGCCTGTTGATGTCGAGCTGATTATTGCTAAAATTTATCTACTCTTCAAATCATACACAGTACGAGTTGAAAGACTCAAGGAGTTTTGCCAGTTTGTGGAAACAGACTTCCAGATGATCTTAGGTTATGCTCAGACTAGGTGGCTTGCTCTGCTGCCTGCTGTTGAAAGGGTTCTTCGGATGTTCCTGCCGCTAAAATCATATTTTCAATCTCAAGACAGATGCCCAGTTTTTATACAGACATTCTTTGAAAATCCTCTATCTGAGGCATGGCTTGTTTTTGTTCACAGTCAGGCCTCTCCATTCCACGAAGCAGTGCAAAAAATAGAGGGAAAGACGGTCAGTGTGTTTGAAGTCATTGACAGCATCAACAGGTTGAAAACTATTTTGAAGTCCAAACTGGAAGACTGTTTCTTGCCATCAAGAGTTAAGCTAATCCTTGAAAAGCTGGAAATGGAAGGACTTCCAAAGGAGGATGTGAACAAGTTTCATGCTAGCGTTTGTTCGTTCTATGAAACAGCTTTCAATTATTTGAATAAATGGGCTGCAAAAAATT
Organism: Oreohelix idahoensis; assembly: GCA_024509875.1. Classification (NCBI taxonomy): domain Eukaryota; kingdom Metazoa; phylum Mollusca; class Gastropoda; order Stylommatophora; family Oreohelicidae; genus Oreohelix; species Oreohelix idahoensis. The sequence continues at coordinate 51,743 of JAMPIV010005276.1, read as the reverse complement.
TTCAAGACCTAGAATCCTACAGCTGGGTAACGCTGAACAGAATACCAATTTGGGCAGATATTGAGATATCATCATCACTAGTGATTCAAACATTACCTTCAGCCCACTTTACAGAAACTGAAATTTATGACGATATGAAGCAGTTTGTTACTTCTCAGAAAATTAGTGAATAGAGTGCCAAAAAAACATTGCCACCACAACGTTGGATTGAAATGGTTTCCCACTTCAAAAACAATAATGTGACATTTTCAAATATTTTGAAGTTGGCAGAGTTTTTTTTCTGTCTACCTGGAACAAATGCTGCAACAGAAAGAGAGTTTTCTTTGATGAACAGCTTATGGGCAAGTGATAAAACACAGCTAGGTGTTGAAACTTTGAAAGCTATGTTGACAACCAAAGTGAACTGTGAGGAAACATGTGTCGAGTTTTTTAAGATGCTGCTTGCAAAGAAGGACCTAATGATAAAAATCCACTCATCTGAAAAGTACAGTAACTCAGCTTCACCTTAAGTAAGGATTATTGATGTTTTTCTCTCTTATTAGTTTAAGTAGTTAAACTTATACAGTAAAATGTATGTTATTCAATGTTATTCAAATGTAAATATAAAATGTATATTATTTTAAATTGACATCAACTTGATTTTTCTGGGACATGTCCCGACTTTTGACCTTTTCTTTACCATTTTGTCCCGATTTTTTGCATTGAAATAGGTCAAATCTACTATTTTGTCCCGGATTAGGGTTTTGAAAATATGGTCACCTTAATAAAACACACAGACAATTACATTATGCATTCAAATAGATTCTTTAAAAAGCACAGTACTATCATAATAGTGTCCGATGGCACTCCCCACCCCCTCCTCCTTGTCGTCGTTATTTTTTTTTCTTCTGTTGTTTTCCATTTTATTCGGTGGGGGAGGAAACTAGGTCGACACTGGAAATTGTAATCCTGCGATTATATTTTCTCTGTACATTTTATGTCAAATGTTATTCATTAACCACATCAATAAAACTATAAACTATCTTAATACTGTCCCGACCCTCGGTGGCTATAGTCCAAGGATTACCATATTCGATATTAAAATTGTTTATACGAAGTTACAAAGACTGGAGATATGCAGGGACTTAACCCACATAGAGACGCTTTCACCTTTTCCGCGTAGTGTGAAATTACTGCGCAATATTTTTATGCCGGTCAAAATTTGGCAGATTTTAGATGTAAACACAGACTTCTTTTGATCTCCACCTTCAAACTGTTACTTGTGACAATATGGCATTATGGGATATCTTGTAAGGCTTCAATTATGCGAAGATATTGAATATAAAATCATGATCAAACAGGTGCAAATATTTTTTAAGATTGTATGCTCGCGTGGGAAATTTTGAAACTGTAATGCATCCGTGTTTGATTTCCAAGATATTGGAACATTGTTGGTGTGTAGCAAATGAAATACTCGACAGATAAATTAAAATAAGATTTAATAAGAATGTACAATGACTTATTATATGCCTTTGCCATTCAAGGATTCGACCACCAGTATGGAAGCTACACGATAACTGAAAGAATGTATATTCTTACCAACTCTTTGCTTCCAGTGTCAAACATGGCCATATATATATATTTTCACTGTCAAGTATTTATATTACATTTAGAAATAATTAAAGTTCATCTTCATCTGTTTTCTTGATCTTTGATGAAAACTGTTTTTCTTCTGTGCTAAACTTGAACATATGTTAATAATAGTATTATTTCACAAGGTATATTGGCATATATATATATATATATATATATATATATATATATATATATATATATATATATATATATATATATATATATATATATATATATATATAGCTCAGTGGTCTATGGTTCGATCCCCAGATGAGGTGGGATTTTTTTAGGCCGTAAATGGCTCCTGGGTCGACCCAGCCCCAACTGGGTACCAGAGCAACTCTGGGAAGGTTAAGGCGGCCGGCGTGATGCTGACCACATCACCCCTAGTGTGCCGATGGTCAAGAAAATATGGGCCTAACACCATATTCCCAATATGCCTCAATGGGCGTGTAACGGGATCCTTTTATATTGGCATTTGCTATGCTCTTTAACCCCACATACTTGTTTCATCATTTCGATGTTCACTTGTAAAGAATAAACTCGTAGGGTATATTTTCCATAGTCTTTAGATTATTATAATCTTTAGTTTTTAATTTCTTTTGTGTGGTTTGGTTTTTTATAAAGTCAAGTAGCCCCAAACAGTGCTATTTATCTTCGAAATGTTCTTATAGGCCTGGTCCAGCAATGGAACTGGTAAGAACCCCACAACTGCGGTTCTTCCAATCTTAAAGGTAGCACTGTTGAAGACCCTCTGACATTTCACAAGGGCAACATGAGCTTCCTCCAGCTGACTTAGGCAGGTATAATTGAGTAAATTCTTCAAGGCAGGATATCTGAAACATTATATATATATATATATATATATAGATATATATGTATAGATATATATATATATATATATATATATATATATATCCTACATAGTATCTCACACTGACTCCCTAATCAGTCAGGAGGTAAGATGAGACAGATCAGACAAGATGTGGTTATTCATGAGAATCACGGCAAATCAAAAATAACATAATTCATTTAATTAATAGCAAACTACCCAGGAACTCTCTGGTTACAGGTTGTCCATGATTTTCTTCCTTACAATCAGATGGCCTTGTGCAAAGAGTTATGTTATAACTCTTTTTGTACAGTAAAATAATTTCTTTCATTCTTTCCATCTTTCCAATAAGGTGGTCCATTCCAGCAAGCTTAATATCTTCAAAATACTTTCCTAAAACTAACATCACAATCTACACGTCCATCTGCTTTAATTTCACAATTAAATTGAGCTAACACAGGTTTGAATTCCCTCCAAGAATTAAACAGTGATTTCACACACACTTTTTCACTTCTATAAGGCGCATATTAATAATATAATTATATATACATATGTAATTACATTCTTTCTTACCCTCAAATACACGCAGACGGGCTTTTAATGACTCTACAGACTGTATTACCCTGCAGATGGCAATGGATTCTGGTAGTAGACGATTTCGCTCGTGTCTTAAGTTTTGAATTGTGTAGCAAGTGTATGACTATTGGTACCTACCGTCTTTTATAGGTCAAGGTTTCCCGTACGAGAAAGCACTAAGGCCAAAGTATCGTGCAGACCAGAAAAGTGAATCTTAGGCGTTCTGTGCTAGTAAGAAAAACCTGAAATCGCTCTAGTTTCTTTATCACTAAACGGATTTCTTTGATCCAAAGCTTATATTATTCGTAGGGCTAAGCTCTATCTATTGCAGTAGCTTTCTTATGTCTAGATTAATCCGACGTTTCACCGGAGCAGCCTAAACATGGCAAAGCACAACATGGTTCATGCTTCGATGCATTAAATACACATTTTCTCCGGTTCTGCACCACTTCCAGTGAAATTATAGATATCTGCCAATAGCTAATGATCCCTATTATCGAATTATGTTCACCATCATTGATATATTCCGTTCTTATTTGCACATTGCCTTTCGAAAAATTGTCAACATCTACACTTTCTCGTCTTTCTACTAAAAGGCCTTACAAAATATTAGCATAGCATGTACCGAGCTGCGGTTTTGATTGGTTGTTTGACTTCTCGGAATTTCTGTACGGTGTAATGTTTTGAATTAGGGCCGAGATAGGATTCAGATTTCACTACAATGAAATCGCGTTGAAGGGCCTGTTGATATCATCATCATTATCACTATTCCTTTTTTGAACCCCCCGATAGGGCACTACAGCAATCGCCCTCTTGCACTACTAAATCAAAGTGTTCTTGCAAATGGTCTTTTCGTTGGCAATTGGTTTTATATTTTGTGGCTAGCCCCCATCAGTATTTCGCATTAGTCGCCTTGTACGACATGCATGGTGGAGCAGTCGTACTCTTTATTTTTCCTATCGCTCGTTTAGGCCATTTAGTTTCAGTTTAGAAATTCAAACAGGGTCTATGCATTTCCCCCGTTCTCTCCCTTGTCTTTTCCAAGAAATACACGATTTCTAACTACACTAACTTTCACGCATGCATTTTGGGTAAGGCTTGCAAGTCTGTAACGTCACATTGGCATTTTCAACTATCGGCGTTTTACGCGTTAACCCTTTAGGAACCGAGAAATAAAACTAGTCTTTTGGTGGTGTGGTAATACCTATGTTATTTTATACCTACAAACTACTAGATGCTATATTTTGATCGGTGAAATATCGGATATCATCACACATCTCCCCACTTAAGAACATGCTTGTAAAGCGAGTTCAAAATCCGAGATTCACATAGATCAAATTAACTTATTTGGCCTTATGACTCCCCTGAGTTTCTTCCAAAGGATGTCTACTCAGAAAATCCGCTCCCACATTCAGCGAACCGGGTATGTACTCAATGGAAAACGAATAAGGTTGGATTAGTAACGACCACCTTAATAATCGGGCGTTTTCATGCTTAGCCTGTGATAAAAATACGAGGGGCTGATGATCCGTTTGGACCACAAATGTTCTACCATAAAGATAGATCTGGAACTTTTTTATAGCCCAGATTAAAGCTAGACATTCTTTCTCACTTGTTGAGTAGTTTTGCTCCGCTTTATTCAGCTTGCGGCTAGCATAAGCGACTGGGTTCAGCTCCCCCTTTTTTGAATTGGACCGTTGCAACAATGTAGCCCCTAATCCTACGTTGCTAGCGTCCGTTCTTACCACAAATTCCTGAGTCAAATCAGGCAATTTCAAAATAGGCTTGCTAGTGAGTTTCTCCTTTAACTCTTGATACGCCGATTCACATTGAGCAGACCACACAATTTTATCTGGATTTCCTTTGCGAGTTAAATCCGTTAGAGGAGCACATATAGAGTTAAAATTTTTTATGTACTTCTGATAAAATCCACATAGCGACACAAACGATCTCACGTCCTTCTTGGTCTGTGGTCTAGGTGCCCTCTGTAATTTCTCCAGGTTCTTGGGGTCAGGGGTCATGTTACCCTGATATATCGTATGTCCCAAGAACTCCAACTCTTTACAAACAATATAGCATTTGGTTGGTCTCGCAGTCAAATTTGCCTCTCTGAGCCTATCAAATAGCATCGTCAAAGAGTTAATGTGTTCCTCAAATGTTTCTGTGGCAATGAGGATGTCATCCATGAAATTCGTTATACATGGATTTTTTAGTGGATCCAACAATTTTCTCATCATTCTTGAGAACACACTCGGAGCATTTTTCAACCCAAACGGCAACATGTTGAATTCATAATGTCCATCCGAGGTGCTAAATGCTAAATAAGATCTGACCTCAGGCTTTACTGGAATTTGATAATAGCCCTTGCTAAGATCCACCTTAGAAAAATATTTTGCCTTATTCAGCCTGGCAAACAGCTGATTTGGGTCAGGTAATGGATCCACCTGATTCTCTGTGACAGCATTCAGTTTTCTGTAATCTATACACAGACGATGTTCCCCAGAGGGTTTCCTCAGCAAAACCACACTGGAGCTGTAAGGAGATTCACTGTGAGAGATAATCCCTTCTTTTAACAAATAATCTATCTCCTTCTTCAATGCTTGTTCCTTAGCGAACGGAATCGTATAGGCCCAACATACAGATAGGTGTTGGGTCTATTAATTGCATATCATACTCCAACAAATGGGTGTGCCCCGGTTTATCCGTTAACACATCTGTATGTTCTGTTAGAACCTTTTGAACCTGTTCCCTCTGTTTCTTAGTCAGGTGCTTACTGACTTTCACCTGTACAGGTGTTTCACATGGTTTTAAGGGTATTCCTGCGAGGTGAGTGGTTCATTTTTCATTTGGGTTGCAATGGACAAGGCCAGTAAAGGTGTCCCTTCCTGGTTTTCTCTCTCGAGATACTTCTTTAGGAGGTTTACATGATATATTTTCTCCTTTCCTTTCTTGTCTATTTTATAATTGGTTCTAGATATCTTTTCTAGAACGGTGTATGGACCTTGCCATCCAATTTGCAACTTGTTACTACTGGCGGGAAGTAAAAGAAGCACCTTCTCTCCCACATGTAATTCTCTATCTTTCGCTTTCTTATTAAAGTATGCAGCATGTTTCTTCCTGGCTTGTCTGAGGTTATCATTTGCAAGTTTCCAGCCAGTTTTTTAGACGAGTGGTCAGTTCGTTCACATACGCATATGATGAGGTAACAGTCTCTTCTGCCTTCTCATCGGTCCACGTCCTCAATAGGGCTTCCAATGGACCTTTTATTGGCCTCCCAAATAACAGGGTTGCGGGTGCCATCCCGGTTGAACTGTGTGGAACTTCCCGGTACGCAAACAACGCAGCGGGCAAAAATTGGTCCCACGTATCAGGTTTTTCATGGGCCAGCTTTCTCAGGATGGAAATGAGAGTCCCATTGAACCTCTCCACCTGGCCGTTCCCTTGGGGGTGATACGGACTACAATGAAAATGCTTGGCCTGGAAGATCCTAAATACCTCTTCTGTTAGTCTCCCCTTGAACTGTGAGCCGTTATCAGTCAAGATTTGGTGAGGGAAACCTAACCTCGTGAATATTGTGAGTAATGCCTCTGCCACATGCTTCGAATCAATTAAAATCTGTCCCTCCATACCCATTTCCTTCGCAGTCTGCACAGCAGAAGATCTGTACTTGGCCAATTCTGCCATCTTAATATTCTATCCAATGTGATTTAAATAAACCAAAATATCTAATTAGTATCTAATTAACAGGACAACACAGAGCAATGTCCCCTAAGTTCACCAAAACAGTCCAATATTTTGGATAAAACTTTGGAAATCCCGGACGAGCCAATTTTACACTATATGTGGTGGGTCCTCAGTATTACTGGCCAGAAATAATGACAAGCTGTGTAGCAGATGTGAAGCGCTGATGCCCATATGACTCCTGAGGAAGTTCCTAATTCCTTTTCCCTATATGCCAGGGAAGGACCTGTCTGTCCGTGACCATTGGATCCAGTTCCACCCCTATGTAACAATTTATTTTTCATATAATATTTATCCTTTGTTGTTGTGTATGGCTACGTGTCTAGGTATATAACACAGCTTGAGAAACCTATCTTCAGCTTGTGCCTTCCTCATCTCCTCTGGATAAGTAATTATAGTAAACATCTCCCTCCTTCCTTGACTGTGACCTGGTCTGCACTGTTGCCATAATCAAGTATAATTGGTTGATTCCCCAAAAACATAACGACATCCCAATATTAGAGGGTATATGGGTTCGTTTATACACTGCTCTTTGATGATCCCTTCCACATAAAGTTTTTTATTATCCTAGCTACGGGAAGTGTCATGGTTGCTATATCCTTAGTCGCCCCTTGTATCTCCACTGTCTCTGTGGTATACTGATCTGGGTTCACTAGGTGCGAACTGACGACTGAATCATAATCTAGACCTGTATCATAAAGGCACCTTATGGTGACCCCATTACATACACAGGTCCTCACATACTGGGGGGTGTCGATAATTCTCATGTGGTTAATAGGTTTTCCTTTACTCCCGTGTTCCCAGTTTTCATTGCAGCAGAGGTGTAAGATTTTCTTTTACAGTCATGGGTGTCCTGGCCATCCCTCTTACACTTTACAATATTTCTTTCCCTGGTTAACAGGTTTTCACCCATTATATTGAGGGTTTCTGTCACGTTAATTCGTACCTGGACCTATCAAAATATGGTTTATTCTTGTTAAACTTATCTCTATTGTCATATTTGTTCTGAGGTTACAATTTGGGGACCAATATTATGATCTAATATGTTTTAATTCTTTTCCCCAACTCTGACTGGGCTCTAGATATCTCTCAGCTACATTTAAAAATATCCACCAGTCTCTCTTTTTTTTTTGTTCTGTGAGAAACTTTCCAAGTACTGGAGCCATGGACTCTCATAAATACATTCCATCATAACATTTCCTTTAAATCTGGGTTTTTCCCCTAGAGCAGAACATTTCTCCAAAAGTCTCTTCGGGCCTTAGAAATCTGGTGGTTAGGTCTCCCCTTTTAGTAAAACTGCAAGGATTTTAAATTTCTTTCCTATAAAAATTCACAGTGTTTTCTCGTATCTGACCAATAGTGCATGTTTAAGAATGTCATAATCGTCTTGGTCATCTTTACTGAGCTTGGAAAATACTTCATAAGAATTTCCCCTAAGTCCCTGGGATACTTTAAGGCTCCACTTATCCTTCTCCAAAGTACAAGCATATGTTGTAGCTAAAACTTTCAAAAAGGCTAAGGAAGGACTCAATATTTAATCGTCTTTCTCACTACAAGGATCCAAATGAAACCCCTTGGCTGATGAGGAGGCCCCCCTTCAGCTTCATCATAAAATATGGCAAACACATTTTCAGGAGCATGGCCTTGTAACTCTAACTCTCTTAGTCTAACTCGAAATATCGAATTTTTTCACTATGTAAGTAAATTACAGGCCATTTCATGGTCAGCACAAGTCTCTCCTGCTGAATAACTTCCCTTTTCTGCCTCTGAACACTCTTTTCTCTTCTTTCTTTCTCTCGTTCCGCTTCCCTCTGTAGATTTTTTCCTCCTTCTCAGCCTCAAGTTTGAATGTCCAACTGCAGCCTCTTAATCTCAGACTCCCCTATCAGCCTCTAATTTCTTAAGTTAACTCTACATCTTCAAATCAGGAGACACCCCAAAAGCTTCTTCTTCCAGGAGACACCCCAATCTATCAGCCTCTAATTTCAGTAAAGAAATCCCAGGCACGTCCCTTTCTATGTCTTATATCTACCATATCGCTAGTATTAATCTTAAGTCTGTTAATCCATTTCCTTCGCAGTCTGAAAATATTTACTTATTCTACCGTTTTGTCATCTAATGCATAAGTGTTTCACACTTCTAGCTATTAATTTACCCTTTTCGTCTTTCCTTTATATTTATTCAAATAACATATCTTTCTTTCTACAGTAGGCTAAAACTATATTTAGACTAACGCATATTATATATTTAACAACTAATTAGTAGCATTTTAATCTTCATTTCTAGTCTTTATTTTTCCTATCGCTCGTTTAGGCCATTTAGTTTCAGTTTAGAAATTCAAACAGGGTCTATGCATTTCCCCCGTTCTCTCCCTTGTCTTTTCCAAGAAATACACGATTTCTAACTACACTAACTTTCACGCATGCATTTTGGGTAAGGCTTGCAAGTCTGTAACGTCACATTGGCATTTTCAACTATCGGCGTTTTACGCGTTAACCCTTTAGGAACCGAGAAATAAAACTAGTCTTTTGGTGGTGTGGTAATACCTATGTTATTTTATACCTACAAACTACTAGATGCTATATTTTGACTTCCTTCCATGCTCATTGTTATCCGCATCCTCTCTTTTTGTCGTATGTATTTTATTTTTCTATTCAGTTTTCCTGTTGGAACAATATACAGCTATGTCGCGAGTAGTGCGAATAATGAATTCTGTGAAGTGGTCGCATAATTCAAATTCGCACAATTCGAGGTTATCTTCTTCTTCTTCGTACACTCTCAGAAGTCCACTTGAATGTTCTCAAAGAAAGCAGTAGTCAGTTTGAGGCTATTTGAATCCCCGTAAAGCTTTTCCACGAAAGGAGCTGGCGTCGGCCATATGCACTTTCTCTGTACCACATATAAGGGGCAACTTTGAAGCAGATGTGCAGCAGTCATTTTATCAGTGCCACAGTTACACTGATCGGTAGTTCCTATCTTTAGCTTGTTGAATAGATGGTATCTCAATCTGTTGTGGCCAGTGCGGAGTCTGAAGATTACCACTTGTTCTCTTCTGTGGAGCTGGTAGTAAGCATCATTCTGTGTGTGCCCTGGATGTTCTACATTCCATTTGTTTCTGTAACTGATTCTGATAAAACTCTTTGCCTCCTCAAAAGTTATGCTTGCATCAGGCTGAGGTAGATGTGAACCTTCTTTTGCCATTCTGTCAGCCTCTTCATTGCCGGCGATGTTACAATGAGATGGGATCCACTGGATCACAACACTTTTGAATCGTTGACAAAGTTTGTGGAGCACTACTCTGAGATCATCCAGGTCTGTATTATTTTGTCTTTTCAACGTTGCAATTACTGACTGTGCATCAGTAAAGAAAGCAACTTGTCTCTCTGCCGTTTCTTCTGTCAATATAACCTCTGCTGCAGTTTTCAAGGCTTCTGCCTCTGCTCTGAAGTTGCTGGAGAATCGTCCTGTCGCCACTGACAGCCTTTTTTCTGCACCAGTGCTTAAGGTTATAATTCTATGCAAAATATGGTAATTGGTTACAGCCCAATGGAAATATAGAATGAAAATAAGTTTTTAAAAAACATGTATTTATTAAAGTAATATGGCAACAAATTATAAGAAAAATATATTTCTGATTCAAGTATTTTACAACCAATATAATAGAGTAGTTGTAGAAAGCAACATTTAAAAAAAAATTAAAAAATTACTAAATATCGTTTCCGACGATATGACAAAAACGTCATTATTGTGTTTTAAAATATTTTAGCAGCGTAGACTGAACTGTTTGCTCTTTCTTTAAATCTTCATACATATGCTGGTAGGTACAGAGAGCTTTCTTCAGCCAATCTGTATGCTTCGATCGACGTTAGCATCAGCATCCATAATTCTTTGCTTCACGACTTCAGCAGTTCGAAAGATGTCTTCAAATTCTTTGAGAGTAAACTCCTTCATTTGTACATTATCTACCTCTTCGGAATCATTGTTGGCTTCTTCAAACGCTCGTTGTTGATCTAAAAGAAGTAGGTCATCATGATTCAATTCTTCCTAGATAATTCCTGGATATCGTCATTTTCTAGTTCATCAAATCCCAGCTTGCTAAATGTTTGCTATGTCTTCTATAAGAGACTGCTTGTGACAGAGAAAATCATTTTGTTAAAGGCATTTTAAGAAAATAAAAACATGACTGCATATAGTAATATGGTACAGCGGGCAGGGGCACATCCACTTGTGACGATAGGCAAGTGCATACTGACGTAGCTGCAGGTATAACGATAGTTTATAAACTCGACTCGATTGTCATTTTTGCGCCCGATTTGAAGAGTTTGGAAAAATCTGGAGGGAAAAAAACGCATTCATTAAATTTTGGCTCGCCTTAAAAGTCGCCTGGGAATCATTTACTTATTTGCACTAATGATGACTTAGCTATTTCAGCTGTAGTTTTATCATAACACGCTCCGAGAAATAAATTTTCTTGTAATATGGATTATATGCTCTAACTCTCATTCGCCTTACTAAAGACCTCCATTCGCCTTACTAAAGACCTCCATTCGCCTTACTAAAGACCTCCATTCGCCTTACTAAAGACCTCCATTCGCCTTACTAAAGATCTCCAAATTACTATTTTTATTCAGGCTATTCTTAACGTTCTTTCGTAGATCATATTTCTGTGGCAACAAGGGATCTTCTTTTTTATATTCATTGTTGTTTCATGATGCACTTCCATATGGCATGATTGGCTCTAAATAACGCGGGGAAAACCCTTTTACTTCCACAGACATCGATTTGAAGCATAAAATACTTCTCAAATTGCGGAGCATTGCTTTTGATTGGGCTCTTCACCTCTTCCTCTTCTTCGTCTTCTTTTTTTTTCTTCTTCTTCTTCTTCTTACACTGTCAGATGTTGTCACAAAATGAATTGGGGCGACACCTTCTTCTTCCTAATCTCTGTTTCACTACGGCAGTAATCGGTATATTTTGTATTGATTTTATTGCGATTTTTCCGAGTCGCACCCTTTTCTTTCTCTGTCCACTGGAGCAGATATTTTGTATTCATTTAGGTCTGTGAGATCGCCTGCCCGGCAATTGGATGTTTACAGCCCATTTTCAGTAGGACTTATAATTCAGCCCAGGAAATCTCTAGCATTCTAATAAGGATAACCGCTGTCTGAGGAAATAGAAGGAAACACATGGAGTCAGAAGGGCATTAAAGTTCAAATTAACAACCCCAAGTACACGTGTAATAAGGCAACTGCCAGGGCCTTTTATTCATCTGAGCAAAATGTCTGTGAGCCAGGATTGGCGTAAGTTGTGATTTTACATTCTATATTTTATTACTAACATGTGAACTAACATATATATGTATATTACTATGAGAATTTTAAAATGTAAAAATCGCTAGTGGATGTCTCAGTCATTTGAGGCTGGCAAAGCGTATAGATTGATGATTCATGAACCACCACTGCATGCGCTCATGACTGCTTTATCGCCAGTTTCTTTAAGATAACTAAACGCATAGAGTCCCAGGTTCCATACGAAACGGGGAGGGAAAGATGAAAGAAATAAAGTATAATACTTACAGTTTCAAACCAGTGTAAATGTCGATGTTAACATATGCACTTTAAAAATAATAGAAGTTTAAAACTTTCAAATCAGTGTAAACGTATTCAATTTATATTGTGAACACTTTTCAATCAGTGGAAATGTAAATGTAAACAAATTCTATCTGAGCTATTAACCTTTACATTTAAATGTAATGTGAAGCTAAACCTTTTCGATTTAAATGTAAAAGAAAGTTTCATTCCGAGGGATTAAATTTAATTCTCATAGAGGGTAAATTCTCTGATAAATGGGATGGTAGAATAGAAGAAAGGGGACACATAAGTATGTGTCGGGAAACGCAATACTAAGAAGAGCGTTTCGTTTCGATTCTTTATCATAGTTATTGATGGTACCAGCAGAAAGTACTATCGCTGGAACAAGAAGAGAATAGTGGCCTGAGCTTTAACTCTTAGTATCCGGCTGGCCTTCTCAGGAGGCCGATGGACTTTTGCCATTTTACGGCTGGCCTTCTAGAGCGGCGGTAGTCAGTTTAGACTGTTTCCGTGTCAATAGTCAAAGATTTAACATTATTTACATACTTTTCTTCCCAAAAAGAGTTCTAATGCCATTTCCGGAGCACATCGTGTTTGAAAACTGAAAATCGTGTTAAATATTGATCCATTTTGATTACATTTAGTACGGTTCATTACTTCCAAAAACATTTTTTTTTCTGTCTGAGAATGGCTTCGTGTTCAAATGGTCGTTCGAAAAGATTATCAGCTGAACACGCATCACAGCTTATTAAATCATGGATTGATAATGACAGCGATGAATCTTCGAGTAGCCAGCCTACTGATAGTTCAAATGACGCTGAATTTAGCGAAACATTAGCAGATTATGAGGGGGCGTGTCCCTTGGTTGGACCTAGTTATAGAACTGGTAGGGGATTGCTAAAAAGGAAAGGTAAATGCCATAAAAACGAAAGAGAAGATAGATCTAGATCACAGCTGAGATCGGCAATCACTAAATCTGGTGTGTAACAACCTATGGAACATTTAACAGAAGAACCAGAAAGTGGTGGAAGAAAATATTCTTTTGGATTTTTGAAGTTTCCCAGTTGAATGCTTTTGTGTTGTTTGCACTCAGCAGATCAGATAATTCAAAGAAGCTGACCCTACTGCAGTTCAAGAATGAGTTAATTACAGAACTTAGTCGTATTGCTTCTGATATTATCCAGAATATCCCACACAGAGTACCTCATGCAAATCTACACAACAGTCCGTTGAACCGTCTGTGTGGAACCAGACACATTGTAAAAAAATCTACATTTCTGCGCAGGTGCGTCATTTGTAGCACCCCTCAAGTTAGAGTGAGAACATATTTTTATTGTGATGGGTGCACAGATCATCCACACCTTCACCCAAATGACTGCTTTGCCAAATACCATGAGGCAAAGTAGTTTAATTTTAAGAATGAAGGGAAAATTTACATTGTATATAGTAAACTTTCAGATTTGGAGTGCATCTTCAAAATGTGTCAACAAATTTTCCATTGTAATAAAAATAGTATTTATAAAAAGGAGGAGCAGCTGAAACTTTTCTACATTGTGCGAGTGTACTTTCAAATGGAAGTAGTTTTAGGAGTTTCTGGCTTCAAATTGGATTATTTTTGTGGGTAAGTACAACTCTTTTTCAAATTTTTTAATATTTAAACTTTCCTGCACTCTGTACTGTATAGGCATGTTGCATGTTTAAAATCATTCAACATTTCAGTTAGGTGCATGTCAAAAGGCTTTCTTTTCTCCACATTGTAATACATAACATTTTATGTTATCATTATAAACAAATTACTTAATGCAAATTCAGTAACGGTAGTCATGTCTAAATATAGGCTAAAATATTGTTGCGCTGTGTCTGAATATACCAAAAAAGTTCAGATTGTTATAAAAACTTTATTTGTGCTCAAAAATAACTGCAACTTTCCTACATTATATGAAAATGGCTGTAGTTTAAAATAAAAGTAGTTTTATGGATTGAAGTTTACCAGAATTAATTACACATAGTGATAAGTACAAATTGTTTTTCATTTTTTTACATAAAAAAGGTTTTTTTTCATTCATTAATCTATATATAATTTACTGAACCGATCAGTTAGGTGCATGTCAAAGGAGTTTCATTTCTCTACATTTTGATATATAACAATTGATGTTATCATTATAAATAAAGTATTTAATGCAAAATCAGTACTGGTAGTCATGCCTGTAAATATATGATTAAAATATTTGTGCGCTTTGTCTAAATTACCGAAAAATTTCAAATTGTTATAAGAACTTTATTTGTGCTCAGAAACAACTTCAACTTTACTACATTATGTGCAAATGGATGCAGTTTAAAATAAAAGTAGTTTTAGGGGTTGAAGTTTACCAGAATTAATTACACATAGTGATAAGTACAAATTGTTTTTCATTTTTTTGCATTAAAAAGTTTTTCTTCATTCATTAATCTATATGTTGCATGCACGTTTAAAACCACTGAACCATTCAGTTAGGTGCATGTCAAAGAAGTTTCATTTCTCTACATTTTGATATATAACACTTGATGTTATCATTATAAGTAAAGTATTTAATGCAAAATCAGTACTGGTAGTCATGTCTGTAAATTTAGAATTAAAATATTTGTGCGCTTTTTCTAAATATACCACAAAATTTCAAATTGTTATAAAAACTTTATTTGTGCTCAGAAACGACTGCAACTTTCCTACATTTTGTGAAAATGGATGTAGTTTAAAATAAAAGTAGCTTTAGGAGTTGAAGTTTACCAGGATTAATTACATATGTTGATAAATACAATTTGATTTTAAATTTAAAAAAGTTTAAAAATTTTCTGCACTCATTACTGTATATGGTGAATGCATGTTTAAAATAACTGAACAATTTAGTTACGTGCGTGATATAGAAGTTTCATTGCTTCACATTTTGATATATAACACTTTATGTTATCTTTATAAATAAATTTTTTAATGCAAAATCTGTAAATGTAGTCATGTCTAAAAATGTACTCTCTGAAATTAACTCGTAAAAACGTGGTTTTTGAGCTCGTATACTAAGAGTTAAGACGAAGGACCAACTTTGTAGACTCTCCCTGACAATTCTGGGAAAAGAGCTACATCCGACAACCTTGACCAGCGACGAGTGTGAGCAGTGTAAAATGAACCAACCCATCAGAAGGAGCAGGACCGTCATTGGCAACGAGGTTCCATATATAAGCTGCCAAAGTGAACTTTTTTTTCATCGTCTTTATTACCCATCAATGATGAAACTTTTCTTCTAAACTGTTCAATTATTTTCAAACTGTTAAGACATAAGTGATTATTAAATTTTGTTATTTGTGATTTTACAAATTTAACTTCGATTTATTCATTTCAAAGTTACTGCATGTTTGTCTCAGTCAATTTACTACACACAGTCTAAACTGAGCTATACTAGAAAAATAAGAATTCCCCTGAGTTAATTGCCAAGAGTAATCTTGTGCAAAGATAGACACCTTTGAAACCCATATTAGATACTCTTGTTTTGGCCACTGTTGGACCACTACTGTAAAGCAGGGGAGGCAATACCATCACAGATGCCTACTTGAATTTTGTCAAAGAAAGCAGCGGTCAGCTTGAGAATGTTGATATTTCCGGGTTTTTTTTTCAAGGACTGGTATTGATTACGGCAACGTGTGCCTTCTCTGTTCCTCATGTGTTGATTGGGTTATTCTGTCCACGACTTTTGATGTTCATCTTTCATCTGATATTCATTACCGCGTCCATTAAGGGTTTTGTAATCAAGTCAGGTCTCGGGGGGTGTTAATTTTAACTTACTGTTTTACTGTCATTTCTTTACTTACACAGGTTTCTATCTTATATTTTATTCATAATCATTTTTAAACTGTGTCAAGATACTTTCACTGCGGGAAGAAAATTGTTGTACAAATCACTGATAATATTTCCCAAATTGCTTTCTGATAGTAAATTTGAAAGAACTGAAACGGACCGCAAGACTAATATTTATCTAACAAATACCGAGAGGCAAAGTCAACAGTGGCTCATTAAGAAACTCTCAGTAATAATTCAACCGCCTACACCACTGTGCACATTTTGACACTATTTGGGCTATTTAAAGTATTACTTTATTTAATTGTGTAGATTATTGTTACTCCAAACAGTTCTCGTCGTTGGAGAAAAAATGCTTGCAAGCCAAAATTATTGCAAGGTAATTATTGCATATTTAAGGATTTCAAAATAATATGTTTAAGTTAAATAAAACAGGATTGGCTTTTCTGTAATCGTCTGCAGAATTAATCGCTTGCTACATTTTGTTCATTCAAACAAGTAGAAGCGAAGTCTGCTTGTGTGGTGGGACTATGCATCTTGTTTGCTTATTGAACGATGATACGTATCTCTTTCAAACATTGACTCGTGTTCGATTTAGAAAAATCAATTCTCTAGATTCTTTTGTGCGCACATCTCCTGTGATCCTATAATTCCGAGCTATCTAGTGTTCCGGCCATTTGTACAGTCTCATTATATTTATCACCATCACACTATTGCTCTCAGTGAAACATATATAGGGTGATCAAGAAGTCTCTCCGCAGTGGGTTCAGTGCTTGAATACTATGAAGCAAGGGAAACAATCCAAATCATAAAATTATTGTTAAAAGGTTGTAATTTACAACTCTACATATCTTTATTTTACATAACAATTTAAATTATTTAAACAGACACTAATGCTTTATGCGACAATATAAAAAAAAGTACAACTTCTATGAGTAATAAAGTAAATATAATTAAAGTTAATTAAAATAATACTATTTACTGCACCATAAAATGTTTCATTCATATTATTAAAGCACTGAACCACTGCAGAGAGACTTCTCTATCACCCTGAAAATTAAACACAAACTTATGCTAAATCTTCCTGTCCCCTACCATCAGATCAATGTGTTTCCATGTCATTATCCCTTTTTCTCTGTCTCCAGTTTTCTTCTCCACGTGTTCTTTGATATCCCTCTACCGTGCTTACCATGGGGTTCTGAAAGAAGAATTGCTTTGTGCTGCTATCAACACGATTATTCAATGGGTGTTCTTTTTATTCCTGCGTTTTCTTCTCTTAGCTTGTTCCGCTTGCATTTGTTTTGTCCTTTATAAGCATAGAGCCACGGTAGCGCAATGGTTAGTGCACTGGCTTCTTATCTCGGCGGTCCATGGTTCGATCCCCAGTTAAGGTAGGATTTTTTAGACCGCAAACGGCTCCGGGGTCGACCCAGCCTAAAAAATTGAGTACCAGAGCAACTCTGGGAAGGTTAAGGCGGCCGGCGTGATGTTGACCACATCACCCCTAGTGTGCCTATGGTCAAGAAAATATGGGCCTAACGCCATATTCCCAATATGCCTCAATGGGCGTGTAACGGGATCCTTTACCTTTTTTTTAACCTTTATAAGCATACTTTATAGATTATTTCTGTTATGTTTGTTGTCTATGTATTTTGTCTCCTTTATTCTTTCTTGTCCACTAGCGGTTCCTTGTTATGTATAGAGAATTATAGTAGTTTGGATTCCTCATGGCGTGTTCCTTCTCTACTTTCTTGTCTAGAACTGCTGCTCGACCAATTAAGTATATCAGCTATAACTTTATACCTTTACCATCCCATGTGCTCCACCTTAAAGAGCCTTCTTAGTTAGCCATGTCGGCGGGAGATTAGGGCGCATGGCAGGTTCAAACAACTCGTGCAGGTCAATGAAAATTTATTCGTCTTCATATCCTGCGTAGATAATGTTTTTCTTTTTTTAGTATCCAGCGTTTTGATTCTTACGTCATTCCATCTTGTCTTCCCAAATCCCAGTTGCTTTATATTGTATCGTCTCATTTCCTTGATCACTTGTGCCTTTTCTCTAATTTCGTTCAGCGTTCTCATATTTCAGGTAGCGATTCTAGTTTTTGTCTAAGGCGATAGAAATTTGTCAGTGCGTGGCTGTCGTCAGGCCGCACTATACCCTTCTTTTGCTACGTTTGGTGTTCCTATAATGTTTTGTTTTTCCTTTTGAAAATTGCATTATTTGCCCTAGATCAGCTCCCACACCTGAAGGACCGATGTTGTTATCTTTGCCTGGATTTTCCTCTATGAGTTTTTCAACTTGGTTGAACAATATGCGTGCACAAGGCGTCCGCTCACTCACCTCATAGTTATAAGGTTCCACTACTTCAAGGTAGATCAAAACAGGACGGAATAAAAGGAATATTCGTTTTTATTGCTTCTGGGGACGTTTCATCCGACACTGATGCCTTTCACATTTTTATTAGCAGGTTCAGTGTTTCTGTGATAATCTATTTTGTGGTTGAATTTACATTTAGAGTTTCCTATGCTCATTTTATGAATGTCTGTTGCAGCCGGCTGATTTGCGTCTAGATGTCCTCAAACTATTTCACTTATTTGAACAGTTGTTTCTTGTCATTGCTGATATATTGTTCACTCTTGTCGTTATGCATATGTTATTAGTACCATCAGTATCAGGAGTAATAGTAACAGCGGCTGAAGCAGTAGTAACATCCATAGTAGTTGTAGTTGTAGTAGTAGTAGTACTCGTAGTAGTATTAGTCGTAGTAGTAGTAGTAGTCGCATCATTAGTGGTAGTATCAACAACACTAGTAATTGAATCAGCGGTAGTAATTGCAGCGATAGAGTACCAGTAGTAGTATTAGTAGAAGTTGAAATAATAATAGTCAGAGAAGTAGTAGCAATAGTAGTAGAAGCAGTCGTTGTAGAAGTAGTAGTGGCTGTAGTAGTAGTAGCAGCAGTTGTAGCTGTAGAAATAGTAGTATTTGCAGCAGTTGTAGACGAATTAGTCGTAGTAGTAGTAGTTGTAGCAGTAGAATTCGTGGTAGTAAAAAAAGTAACAGAAGTAGTGGCAGCAGATGTTTTAGAATAATAGGAAGAAAAGACGTAGAAGCAACGGAACAAAATCAAAAAGAATACGCAAAAGAAAGAAAAGAGAACAGGAAAAAATCATCAAGAACATATTTTAAAAACAAAGAAAACGACTGGATAAACGCAAGTATTGACTCCATTTTACTATTGTTGTTTTTATTTCTGTTTACTTTGGGTTTAATATACATGTCGTGATGTAGTGATATTAACTGCAGGGCCATTCAACATTTACCATCCTTGAACACACTACGAAGTATTTTGCACTCACGTACGAACTTCAAGCATCAACTGACCATTGATCCATTTGGCTGGTGTACTGCTGTTCACACAAATGCAATCGCAGGGTGTGAAGAGGAATAGGTATGCTCACACAAATGGAATCGTTCTCCGTGAAGAAACGTATGAAATATCCTTTCAGTGAAAGAAGTAACGTTTCGTGTTAATTTTTTGGACAGAATAGTAATACACGACAGGTAACCCCCAAAGCAATACGGTAAACACATTTATGATGACGGCACTAAATCTCCTGTGGCCATTTCATATTTGTCCATTCTATATTAACTTCTTTGAATCTTCGTGGTCTAACGTATTATAACTTATGGTCAATGGTCAATGCACCATGAAAAAAAGGATTCTTACTTTGGACAGTCTGACTTCATTCAGATTAACTGCGTTTTATGTGTTTTCTGTTTCGGACGAAGGCTTTATTCCCGCAACGTAGGCAACTTTCTTTTGCCGTTTGTCTTTGTAAAATATATTACCACGTTTTGAACCATGTTTTATTTTAACCCACCATTTATTGTACATAGCCGAAATTCAGCTGTTTTGTGCATCCAAGTGTTCATAACCCGTATGTAAAGTATCTGACAACAAGACGTTTGAAGAATAGTAAAAAAAAAAAGAGACATAATTTCTAAACTATACACAAGGAAACAATAAACACAAACAACTCTGGAAATCTCTTTAATACAAGGGATCGTCCTAGAAGCTTAGAACTAGCATAGCGACACGATTTTCTACTCCCAGCCCACGAGCGAAGATCGAGGGAATCACACGCGTCTCATCCGATCCACGCAACCGTTGTGTGGGCGCGAAGTGAGAAGGATGAGTGGTCGCACGGACTCACGGATACGCCTGACAACTACATCAAATTAATCTCACGCCAACTTTTCATGATTCAGTCATAAACTAATGCATAGAATAGGGAGGGTTTAAAGAGAAGAAGTCTGTGGAGAAAGAAAAAAGTCGAAAGCGCTCGACGGAAACAAAGGACTTACACATTCGGAGTTTAACAGTAGCTAGGTTAAGAAAAGAAAGGTAAGTTGTCTTGTATAAGAAATTGTCATACATTTTCCAACTGGGATAATTGGACAGTAAATTATTTCAATGTGTAATTTGGCAGGTAAAGGATAATTAGAGTCTCAAACTTTACGTTTGCAAGAGAAACAATTTGTCTAGATTTAAAATTAACCGTATAGATTTATGCTGGTACTTTGAGATACTTGGAAACTTGTATGGAATGAAAAGTCTTTTTTTGAGAAATTAGCAACGGAGAAAGATTGACTGAAGATTATATTTTGTTGTTGTTGTTGAAAAAGTTTTATGTTTTAAAATGATATACCTTGAAAATAAATGTCTTAGAAAAAAGATTTAAAGTTTTTGTTCTTCAGTAATATTCCGTAGTAGACCTACATGCCGAAATATATTTACAATAATTGGTTGATATAAACAACAGTGCGGCATGTTCTTTGAACCATACGAATAAGTCGCCCATATCTTTAGAGTTTAGGATTAAGTTTAGGATTCCAAAAGCTAACCCTTATCACTTGTTATAGCGTCTAAGAATTCTTTCTTAAGGCCGTAAAGAAAACACGTCCCACAGTCTTCATTTCAACCCTTAAGTTTTGGTAACGTACACCAGCATTTCTTAAAATATTTTTTGTGTGTGTGCAGAACCTGAAACTTCTAAAAAGTTGAGAATCTTGACTACTTACATTCGCATCTCTATTTAGTTTTGATACAGCACGAATACCGATACCTTGGTTTATAAACATAGCTGCTTGAAACGTTTATCATTTAATAGCAGTGAATCTGCTTAGGTGTACTAAAATCTTGAGATCGATATAAGTACAGCGCTATTCGATACTGTTGAAGTAGTTATTGTGGGGTAAGCCGAATTTTACACAACAACGGAAGGCCATCACATGATAGGTTATTTTAACAGCCAGGTGTGTATGGTGTAAGACTATCGTTTAGGAGGAGATAACATTTCACGCAACAATATAAACAAAACATTCTTGGATGATACTTAAGACAGACATTCTTCTTTTTTCACCTTTTAACTCCACAAGGAACATAGGCCTTCAACAAACCTATGCTAAGTATACCTGTCCCGTGCCATCAGCTCAATGTCTTTATATATCTTCTCCATCTCCTTCACATCTGTCTCTAGTTCTTTTCTCCATCTCCTTCACATCTGTCTCCAGTTCTCTTCTCCATGTGTTCCTTGGTCTTGCTCTACCACTCTTACCCTGGGGATTCTAGAACAAGGACTGCCTTGTAATGCTATCAACAGGTTTTCTCAGTATGTGTCTTATCCATCTCCAGCGTCTCCTTCTCAACTCTTGTTCCACTGGCACTTATGTAGTTCTTATCAACACTTCCACATTGGTGATTTTGTCATACCACGTCAATCCTTCTATTCAACGCAAGTATCCAGCGATGAAATTCTGTAGCTTTAAGAGAGGTATTACAGATAATAAATTTATCTAAATATGAATTGAGTGTCTAATACAAGAGATGTCATCCTATTTGAGTTGCTACTGATTTTGTATTAATTTTTTTTTTCTTTCGTGTATTTCTTTTGATTATCTCTAATAAATAATGGAGGAAACATGATGATTGTGTGTAGTTTATAGATAATGGAGGAAACATGATGATTGTGAGTAGTTTATAGATAATGGAGGAAACATGATGCCTGTGAGTAGTTTATAGATAATGGAGGAAACATGATGATTGTGAGTAGTTTATAGATAATGGAGGAAACATGATGATTGTGAGTAGTTTATAGATAATGGAGCAAACATGATGATTGTGAGTAGTTTATAGATAATGGAGGAAACATGATGCCTGTGAGTAGTTTATAGATAATGGAGGAAACATGATGATTGTGAGTAGTTTATAGATAATGGAGGAAACATGATGATTGTGAGTAGTTTATAGATAATGGAGGAAACATGATGATTGTGAGTAGTTTATAGATAATGGAGGAAACATGATGCCTGTGAGTAGTTTATAGATAATGGAGGAAACATGATGATTGTGAGTAGTTTATAGATAATGGAGGAAACATGATGATTGTGAGTAGTTTATAGATAATGGAGGAAACATGATGCCTGTGAGTAGTTTATAGATAATGGAGGAAACATGATGATTGTGAGTAGTTTATAGATAATGGAGGAAACATGATGCCTGTGAGTAGCTTATAGATAATGGAGGAAACATGATGATTGTGAGTAGTTTATAGATAATGGAAGAAACATGATGCCTGTGAGTAAAGGTAAAGGTAAAGGATCCCTTTACACGCCCTATTGAGGCATATTGGGAATATGGTGTTAGGCCCATATTTTCTCGACCATCGGCGCACTAGGAGTGATGTGGTCAGCATCACGCCGGCCGCCTTAACCTTCCCAGAGTTGCTCTGGTACCCATTTGGGGCTGGGTCGACCCAGGAGCCATTTGCAGCCTAAAAAAATCCCACCTAATCTGGGGATCGAACCATAGACCACTGAGCTAGGAAGCCAGTGCACTAACCACTATGCTACCGCGGCTTCCTGTGAGTAGTTTATAGATAATAAAAATATGACCACTATTAACATATTTATCTATTACTAGCGGTCATACCCGGCCTAGCCCGGGGCCAAGCCGGAATGGGTGCAAGTCGGATTTATAGCGAATCGTCTTAGGAAGGTTTAACTTTTTTTTGTTTTAATTGTACTATTGCATTGAGGTGTGCTTCTAACGCAAAAAATGTAAGTAAGGGCTTCTTTGTAGACGACATTGGAAGTACAGTCACTTGGTGACAACACGTATAAGTGTTCCGGTGTGCTAACTCGGGAAAATGCCACATACAGTTGGCCAAGTGAGAAACACTCATCGCTCAAGTCGACGCCGGCCACGTGAAGCGTTTGACCTTGTGCTTTATTAATGGTCATTGAAAAACAGACTGTTATAGGGAATTGGAGTCTCTTAAAATTGATCGGCAGATCGGAGGGAATCATTGGGATTCTTGGTATACAGACTTTCTCCCCGCTACCACAACCTGTTAGGATGGTGGCCTCTACAGTGTGGTTCTAGAGGTCATACCCAGCTTAGCCCAGGTCCATATCGGAATGGGTGCAAGTCGGGTTTGATGGGAATCGTTTTAAGTGTCGTGAAACATTCTAAATCCACATATCTAAATTAAAAAGTAAATGTAAAGCCTAACGAATTAATTCTATAAAAGGAAAGAAGAATGGTAAAAGACCAGTGCTGTCACAATGGCGTACAAAAATCCCCCTTTTTCTACTTCGTCTGCAAAATTGTAACGCTTTCACGTTTGATAGTAAAGCCTACAGCAGCATACACGCGTTTCTAAAAATAAAACTGGTACTGTGTTTCTTAGAAAACCTTGAGATACGCACACTGCTTAATGACCTAGATCAGTGGTGGCCAGGCTAAGGTTGGCCGAGGGCCAGATTATAGTAAAGGGTAACACCCGAGGGCCAGACCTATAAAATCCTTAAAAAATAACGTTCTGATATTTAGTTATATATATATATATATATATATATATATAGTTATATATAGTTATATATATATATATATATATATATATATATATATATATATATATATATATATATATATAATGAACCACGTACAGAAAGCAACGGCAAACTACTGTACTGCACATCTGCCAAGACCTGTATACCAGTCTTCGAACTGAAATTACTGTTTAAAAAAATATAATGAATCTGATGTTTTAATTTGTTTTGTAATTTGTAATTTGACATGTAATTATTTATTTCAAACATACATTTGTGTGTTATTTCATTGTGAAGAGTGTGGCTTTAATCAACAATAAGAGGCCGACCAAAACAGGTTGGCGGGCCGGTCAAAACAGGTTGGCGGGCCGGATCTGGCCCGCGGGCCGTAGTTTGGCCACCGCTGACCTAGAAAAATACTAGCATTAATGTCATTATATACACTGCGTAATGAAAAGACAGACGGACTTAGAGAGAGAGAGAGTGAGAGGGCTGAACGGAGGAACGCATGCAATGCTACTACGCCATCTCGCGATAAAAGTGAACGCAAATCACACGCGTAAGGCATGAAGCACTAACTTTTTTTCAAATAAACAGTGATAAAAAACACTACCAATACACGGTTAGGTTTTAAAAAACATGTTTAATGCTTATTAGGAAACATGACACAATACTGTTTTACGTCTGAAATCCTGACATTAGCCTGACAGTACAGAAGACACCACGTCGTATCGAAGTGAACGGGTGGTAGAAGAAAATACATATTTTGAACGCAGCCACTTAGCTCCATTAAATTTATATATTTGGGTTCCTTAGGACTTGCTGACAAAGAATATGTTAAGTGTTACGTAATTAGTCTAGGAATTAACAAATTATAGCCAAAATAAAATAGTGAGGTTGTCTGACAGCACCAGACCATATTTGCTCAGTGGCATGTTTTAAACCCACTCTTTTACGGGAAATAGGCCAACAAGTTAGATCCGTTTTGATTGGCTAGAATTATATGTAAGGCGAAACATGATTAGTCGATTGCAAATACTATTTTTGGTTGTTACGGGAAACGGTAGGACGGGTACGTTTTTTCAAATACTTTTGTAAACATGGTCTTATTGGCTAGACCATTTAATATAGTCAATTAGGAGCGTCTGTTCAGTGCCACTTTTTTGAAATTAAACTGTGTAGAAGCAAGTGCGTTGAGATCCAGTTCATAATTTTTCTAATGAAAGCCTGGGACAGAGGCAGATCGGAATTGTGCCATAATTCATCGCCAGTCAACGTATTTGTTTAATATTTCCTTGAATTTGGGGACCGTGGTACTAACGTATTGAAGCAGCATCTGGTCTGAGTTTTGCTGAACCCAGAGGCTGGTAGCATACTCCTTGGTCAAGATAGCGACCAGTATTGTTTCTCAAGGAAACGGTGAAGCAAGCGAGCAGTGGAGACTGTTTCCTGCCGCCCACATAGAAGATAAGAGTTCGTGGCCAGAGCAGCTCAATCTTGTGTATCCCCCCCCCCCCCCCCCTCTAAAAGTGACTTTACCTTAATTCAAGAGGGACATTTATTTGTTTCAAATCAAAAGAAACTGTGAACCTTTACAATATTATTTCCACCAGAAACAAACACTTGAAGTCATGATGACAAGCAACCACCCAACTTGAAAAGCCAGTATTACCTCATAGTACCACAGCACAACTTACACACATATTGCAATAATAATATATGTCAATACTAAGATCCTATCTATAAATTGTGTACATACAACTTGTGATTACATTTGATTGTGATTCCTGGTTCACTTTGTAGTTGAATCAGGATATCTATTATTGAAAGGAATTAATACATATTTTTAAAAGTTACAGTTGACTTATTAAGATAGTCTTATAGAGTGTTCTATGTATGTGAGTGTCACAGTGTTTTAAAGTATTGTAGATTAAATTAAATTGTTTATCTGTCTGTTGGTTGTTGTGAACATACACTTCATCATTATCATAACCCTAGACATTCAACGTAGTCATCACAATATTCCAGAATAAGTCTGACTGAGGTATAAATGTGGTAGCAAGTAAGGTTATCTGTAATACACCACACTTATTAGATACAGATACCTTCACAGCTGATCTCAGTCAGTACACTAAGTCCCCTATAAATATTTATAACATCCCACTTTACCACATTAAGAAGGTTTAACTTTGTTTGGTTTTAATTGCACTATTGCATATCTTGCAAAGTATATAGACAACACGTATGAATCACAAGTCTTTGAATACAATGACGTTCTTCTTTCGGTTCTGTTTTATGAAATGTATATTACATATCCTCATATCATGATATCTAACAATGTCAAATAAATTACATACAATATCCACCACTCATGTTTATTGCATTAATCAGGGGATAGCGCAAACGCAGTCCATCCTACGAACAAATTACGCACCCGAGTCACCCGCATGTTGGGTGATCGCAGGGGTCAACCCAACCGGAGTGCATTGGAAGGGCCTCAACCTGGGAGCACCTTCTTTTTTTTTTTTTTTTGGTCTCCGTTCTCTCATTAAAAAAAAAAAAAATTGTTAACAACTTTATTCACATTCCGTGGAAATTTATAAATTTGCAATGACATGTGCATTGACACATTGGTAATAATAGGTAACAAATACACGTATAAAACCACTCCTTCACATATACGTTTATACTTGCACCCGTATGTTATACATTTTCAATTTTTCTTGATGAAAGTGCATAATTAAATTGCTATCGAATAATGTTAAAGACATTAAGATTATTTCCAGTTTGTAAATTTTTTTTTTTTAAATAATGTACCCATCACACACATATTTATACACACACACACACACACACACACACACACACACACACACACACACACACACACACACACACACACATACACGCCCACAAAACGTTTTTCTACTGCTATTGTTAACGAATTTCAGAGTTGGCGTTAGTATTTATGTGGCTTTCTTGGTTTGGTTTGTTTGAAGTTAACAACGACAACGGATCTCGTGCATTCCAGTTCCATAAAGAACCGTTGCTCGTAAATCTACAGGAGTGTCAAACATCTCCTAGATTTAGAATCTGGCGTGAAATGCCAAGGTCAGGACACATTCACAGAGCAAATTTAGTGAATGTAACGTATTCTTAGAGGCGTATCGTGAACAACTCTACATAGCTGAGTATTATTGAAACTTTCCTTCTCTTACAGGTGTGATAGTAGTGCTTGTGTCAGAAATCAGGTTTAGAAAATTTGCATAACCGAAAGCAACGCACTTGTAAATTTAACGTAAAGGGAGAACAATCTATGACTTATACAGTTTGTAAGATAAGGGCTTTAACCCATAATAAGGGTCAACGGTGGTCTTTTTACGCCCCTTGAGATAAGAATGAGATAAGAATGTTTGGAGTTTTTTCTTCATTGCTCAGCCTCCTGATGTCGTACCATAGTGATATATAGCTTACAACTTTTCCAGAGAAATGTTAAATATGCTGAAGAAAACCGCAGCAAAATTGGTTAAGCCGTTCTCGAGCTCTGAGGTAACAGACAGACAGACGTTGCCTTTTATATATGTATAGATTACTATAGCTTTTATGAGTGGTTTTTTCATCAAATTCCTATGTTGCCGTATATTTGCGTCTTTATTTTGAATTAGGATATTTGCTGTCCAATTTTGTTATAATGTGTCTCAAAACTTCACATACACGGCACTGATTCCTTCCCGTGTGTTTTACAATACTACTTCTACTGCAGCAACATAATCTACTGCACCAACCTAATCTACTGCAGAAACATAACTTACTGCAGCACTCTAGACTACTGCAACAACGTAACTTACTGCTACAACGTAACCTACTGCAACAACGTAACCTACTGCAACAACGTAACCTACTGCAACAACGTAACCTACTGCATGACCCCGTGTGGTTCCCGTAGGTCTCAGAAGAGACGAAGAAACAACAGAGATATTGCTCCCACATGCATGTCGTACTAGGCAACTAATATGAGGTTGTGCATGTGACAGAAAACCTTATCCTGTAAAAAATTGCTGCCAGAACGAGTGAATATTTGGTGCAGGCCTCCTGCAATAGGACCAGATACAGTAGTAACTCCCTGCTCAGTTAGAAGCGTAAAAGAAACTGGTCGTGAACATCCTGCAGTGTATCGTTTAAAGTGTTTGTTTTTGTTATTATTACGAGTATACGTCATTTTGGCGAGATGCGCCCCGGTCAACCTAAACACAAAGTCCGTTAGATAGATTATACCGTCTATCCAAACGTAGTCTGGTGTTATTTACAGTTTTTTTTTCAAATGTGTAAATATTTTTTTTAAACATACAGAAGGTGAGAAACAATTCAACAGTTCTCGCTTAAAATAAAAAAAACAAACAAACAAAAAAACACTAGAAATAAAAACTGATTTCTATGTTAAGAAATTAAATTTTTAGTAAAGAATATTTGCCCATAGGACTTTAACAATCAGTTTTATTTGCATAATATGTTTTAAGATTCTTTCTAGTTAAGAAATTTAAATTTCTTAGTCAGAGAGAAAACTTTATTAACCAGAACTCTTGATTTGCCAGATAAGACATAGAAGTTTGATATTTTTTTTTCTTCCATTAGCGTTGGTAGATCGACCTGGTGGTAAAGTGGTTAGAGCGCTTGCACATCGAAGCAAGGTGACCGGGTTCAAAACCAGCCCGCAACACTCTCCAGTCTACCCATACTCTTGTTGGTGTGGTTCCCCTTCTCCACAAAGGATATAAACTTTTTTTTTTTTTTAACTTATCCAAGTAGGCCTAAAAGTCTTATCACAAATTTCTACTCTGCAAGATGCTAATGAAATATGGTATGTGCAAGAAAAGATCTCTTCCCAATTTAAAACTAAAAATGACGTTTTAGCCAGACTTTCTTGGACAAAAATATAACAAAAACGTGTAGTTGAGCTTAGCTTACCTTTCTGGAAATTAATCTCTTTCTTTTCCTTTCATAAATTTTAAAAACTCATACGTCAAAAACAAAGTTTTCTGTTAAATAAATGACTTAAGCCAAAATGGGATTTAACTTGTCTAAAATGGACTCAGTAGATTTAATTTAAATAAAGGTTGTAAATTGATTTTAAATAATGATAATTAATACATGAAAGTTTATTGATAATTTTGTATTGTAAAGCAATTAAAAACCATAAGCCAAAGCAATATAAATATAACCCAAGACACAGTTTTATAAAGACTTTGAAAAAAAAAAAACGAATTTTTTTTTTTCAATCACGATCTCTTGCGAAACCCCTTCTTCTACCTCTGCTTCTTTTCTTAATATGAGACAAACATAAAGGTATGTTATCAGGCACTCTTAGGACATAAAGAAGTAGATAACTAGACAACAGAAAAACAACAGACATGAGAGGCTTACCCAGGATTCGAACCCTGGACCTTCCGTACGACAACCCCGCCTTGCTATGCAAGCGAAACACACTATCCTCCCTGCCATCTACGCATCACCAAAAAATGATGCTTCGATGACAGGTCATTAGTGCGAACCGCAAGACATAATACCGGAAGTTTACCATGGTTGCGGACCATGTCTCTTCATGTTACTTCAACCACCTTCCTCATTCTTTCTTCTTCTTATTCTTCTTCTTCTTCTGCGTTCAGTTTATAGTCATGCTAAATCTGCAGGCCTGTCGCCAGGACGAAGTCCACAAGTTTATAGTCATGCTAAATCTGCAGGCCTGTCGCCAGGACGAAGTCCACAATCTTTTCCAGGTCAACGCGCATCCCCATAGCTTTTGTCTGAGCTCACTACCCTCTGGTCAGGTCAGGCGTCGTGGATGATCATTGGTAGAACGGTTTTAGAGAATATATTCAGGGGTCTGGACTCCGGTTCCACATGGACATTAATTCGTATGAGATATCATGAGGCGATAGAAGTGACCCAGCAATCACGAGGAACTCCTAGCGACCTCTGGCGGAACCTTAGGTTTCAGTGGAACCCTTGTTGAGAAACCCTGCTCTAGCAATTCACTCCGGTTCGGTAGTATCTGATGAGGGACGTCCTTTACCTTTTGTGCGTTGTAGGGAGATTTAACTTTATTTCTTGTGTAGCGTCTGAATATACTGCCTCAGAACTTCGCTGACGCTGTCTATCAGTCTACCTGTTAGGGGGCCGTCTGCTTCTGAAGCTAGATCTTCTTCTGTAGGATGTTTGTTATAATAGTTCTTCTTCGCCTTTCAACTCCCAAGGAGCATAGGCCTTCAACAAACTTATGCCAGGTCTTCCTGTCCCGTGCCATCAGCCCAAGGTCTTCACCCCTTTCAAGTTTGTCTTCAGTTCATTTTTCCGTGTGTTCCTTTATAGCAGGATAGGATCCGCCCCAGGTGCTAAATATTTTACGGACGCCTCTGTGCAGAATTGATTTCTGTACAAATTTGTTTTTCATGATGAGATTGCAAGCCCATGCACATGCTTACATTAGACGCCTCTGACAACAAGTGTGGGGGGAGGGGGGGGGAATGTCCTTCACTTTATTTGGCTTCCCAATTAGCATCCGAGAACTATATAGGTTGTTCCATAAAATATATTCATACACTTATGAAGTCAAAACTCTTCATACGAGAATAACTGATTAGTCGCCCTTGTTCAGATAATTTGAAAGTAAGAAATAAAAAGGCTATAACCAATGTATCAGCAGGGTAAAGAAGGTAAAGGATCCCGTTACACGCCCATTGAGGCATATTGGTAATATGGTGTTAGGCCCGTATTTTTTTGACCGTCGGCATACTAGGGGTGATGTGGTCAGCATCACGCCGGCCGCCTTAACCTTTCCAGAGTTGCTGTGGTACCCATTTGGGGCTGGGTCGACCCAGGAGCCGTTTGTGGCCTTAAAAAATCCCACCTCATCTGGGGATCGAACCATAGACCACTGCGCTAGGAAGCTGTCGCATAGAGATTTATGATCAATAAATTTTCTATATTCTTTTCTTTTCTACCCGTGCCCTCTACTTTATTATCGCTCTTATATCTTTTTCCTGTTTTTCGCATTCGTTCGTTTGCGACTAAATATTTTTTCCCATTCTGACTTTGCCGTTTTCTTTTCTCATACTGGTAACGCATCGTATTGCATAATCGTGTCAGTCCCTGGACGAGACGAAATACTGTGAATGTCGTCTCGATAGACATGGGATGGCAGGCATATCGTCTAACATTTCCATCTGACACGAGTTTTCTTCGGCTACATTTCTCGGC
The DNA here is from genome assembly GCA_024509875.1 of Oreohelix idahoensis. NCBI lineage: Eukaryota > Metazoa > Mollusca > Gastropoda > Stylommatophora > Oreohelicidae > Oreohelix > Oreohelix idahoensis. The sequence continues at coordinate 20,415 of JAMPIV010005276.1, read as the reverse complement.
GAGGTGTGGAAACTGCATCCGCATCGTTCAGAAATGAGACAGGTCATCGTAGAAGGTGTGAAGACGCACGTTTGGCAGTTATGGGCAACGTCTAAGTTAATGGGAAGTGTTAAGAGAGAGAGAGAAAGAGGAGAGGGGGAGACAGAGGTTTTGTAAATAGCGCGCATCTTTTGTCTGTTTCATTTATCTACCCCGGAGTGGAAAACTTGATTTCATTCAATCTCCAAGTTGCAGTAGACGTGGTCGCTTCGTTCTAGATACTTATATTTATAAGTGAAACTCTTAGTTTCGTGGTGATACTCGTAGTTCTGGTTGGAGGTAATATAATATATATAGTATTTTATGAGTGATTTAAAGTGTTATTATATTTCACTAGTTTCTTTTGTGCAGAAGAAATTAATTTATAAGTCTGTTATGTTCTTTAGTGACGTGTTTCAGTGGAAGGCAGAATAAATTATAATTTCTAGCTTAAACTCATGCAGCCATAAAATAAATTTAAATTAACTGCTAAATACTCAGTCGAGAATATTTTTAAACTAACTTATAACTGCACTGATTCATCATTGAGTATTGACGAAATACGTATGTATTTCTAATTCATGATGATTGATTTTATGAATATAACTTATTACACGGGAATTTTAAACGATAAGACAAGCTCCACGCTTGCAGTTTATAATGTAAGTTATAACCGAGTAGCAAGCAAAATATTAATATCAGTAACATTCCGACGAAGTTGTGACTAGTGGTGGTGTGACCAGCTTAAGTCCTATACTGAGAGAAGGCAGTTACCTGACATTCCTAATTACTAGGAACCTAAGCTATTGACACTGTGCTCGCTGTTAACGTTCGTGCCGGGACAATTTTAATGTGACTTACACAGATATCCATAAATAAGAATAACCAAGAAAACGTTCCCTGAAGTAAGGAATTCAACCCGTCTTTTTGGAACTGGGGTTCTCTTGGCCAAGACTACCATTGGAGAGTCTGTATGTGCATGTCCTAAAAATTGTGTTTCCAGAAGTTGCTACCAAAGCTGTAAGTATGAATAAAAGCACGTGATCACTGCTGACTGACTAGAGTGAATGCAGGACTGAGTGATTCCTTTATTGTTGTATTTTGGCACCCATTTTAATGTCTTGAATTTCTTTATGCAAGTTTTGTTTTGTTGCTAACAATATTTTTCCTTAGGATAGATCAGAGTATCCAAGTCTGTTCATACCTTTAAAGGGAAATCTTAGACAAAATCATATGTATCCGTGACTCTTTGTGGCTATCACTTTTCTTCTAACAGGACTGTGGGTTATACATCGGGGGAAAAGATCATACCAATGGGTCTATCATTCTTGTAGCAATTCATTGACTTTATGACTATTTGTATCTGCTTAAATGTAATTTTTTTATGTGTTGTGATGGAATTTTATTACGATAATTAAAAATTCAATTAAACTTAATCAGTTTGGCGGTCAGTTCGTTCCCAAATATCTATATTTTTCATTGTCAGAGTTTTCACGTTTGTGCGTCTATTGTCGTCACTTATGTGTGTGGGTATGTGAGGTCATATATATATTAATATATATTATATTAGATTTGTCTGAATAATCTAACTCTGTTGTAGATGATAGGCTGACTGAGAGAAGCTTCTCGAGTGTCAGAGACAGAATCTACTATATTTCCTCCACCTCACTCGTGAAATTTATTTCTATTTTATCAGCTCCCACTGAGCTATCACTTATTTCTATGTCTATTCAGAAGGGACCAAACTAAGTCTTAATCACCTATCACAAATCTACGACAGAAGCCAGTGCACTAACCACTATGCTACCGCGGCTCCTAATGTATCAGCAGACACTCTGTATATTGCAGAGCTGAACTATAAAGTAAAAACATTGGAGCACCTGCAGGGTAATGAAAAGACATTATTTTTAGTATGTTATTTTGCGAAAGAAACATGATACAGTTTAATATGCAGACGCTATCTACATAAAAGGTTGTAGGTAAATCTACCTTGGCACAATACACATATTACCGAACAAACGCTATTTGTGTCAGACACTATGTTAAAATCTACATTGCTACAAGGCACTGATCAACGTACAGACGCTGTCTACATACAACGCTTTCAGAGAATCTACTTTGCCATACATTAACGTACGCTATTTACATCTTTAAACGTTCTTTGTGGTATAGATGGTATCTCAGTCTGTTGTGTCCAGTCCGTAGCCGAAATATGATGACCTGTTCTTTCCTGGATATTTGATGACATGCGTCATTTTTCAAATGTCCCGGGTGCTCTCTTTCCCATTTGGACTTGAATGTAGCCTTTATAGTAGTCTTTGCCATTGCGTAAGTTGTCTATATATCATTTTGTTGTAAGGCACAGATCTCTGCACCTGCGGTACCAGCCCGATGACAGTCGAACACCTGCTGCAGTACTGCACAACCTATAGTAATGAACGGAGTAGCAATTGGCAACAACCCACTTCTGTCGACGAAAAACTGTTTGGAGTTGTCGGGAACCTTGAGTTGACTACTGCCTTTATTAGAGTCATAAATGTGGAAGTCTGAAGCCGAACGAGGAAGAAGAAGAAGAAACGTTATTTGAAAATTTACTTTAGTACAAGACACAGATCAACTTACGTGCGCTATCCACACTCAACACTGTGCTAAAATCTACTTTATCACAGTTTAACTTACAAACGCTATCTACTTATTTAAAGGCTCTTTGAAAATCTACTTTACAACAAGACACAGATCTACTTACGGACGTTATCTACACACAACACTATGTAGCAATATACTTTGCCACATATTAACGTGCAAACGCTATCTAAATCATCAGACGCTCTTTGAAAATCTACTTTACTAGGAGACACGGAGCAACTTACGTACATTATCTATATATAAAACTACAAAAATGTACTTTGCCACATATCTAAATCACCAAACGCTATCTGACAATCTACTTTACCACAAGACACGGATCAATTTACCAAATAGGTGCCCAATTTTTAACCCTTGAAACTAAGGTTTGCTCGCACGTTCTACTTTGCCACCATACACAGATCACAACACAAATGGTTTTTTAATTAAACGCGATTTAGAAATCTACTTTGCCACAAGATACAGATCAACTAACAGACTCTTGTCTACATCAAACGTATATGCACCAAAAGCCACCCCTCGGAACTCCACTTTGGCCCTATGTACACATCAACGTACGGGCGTTATGTCCATCGAAAGTGTCTGGAAATCTACCTTGGCTCAACACAGAATCACGTTCATATACTTCATGATATTCATATGTGGCTAGAACAGGCCTGTCACGAAGAAACGAGTCATCATAGATGTTTTAAAAAGGTTTAAATGTGGATACCTCGCGTTAGTCTATTGTTGGTTGTCATGGGACAGTTCGGTTCTAACCAGCCAAACATGGCAGGAAAGGACATGCACACATTTGTCCCTGACAACAGCGACAACATCGCTGTTATCATTAATCAAACAACAAGAATGGCGAAGTTGAAAAGAGGACAACATTTCACATTGTACATCAGTTATAAATAATTAACTCAAATCAAAAATGGCTTTTAAAAAAATACAATTGTGCCTTGTTTTGGCGAGGCGCGTCCCGTTCAACCTAGTCGGTCATATTAGGGCGAGTGCCCAAATACCTGTCATAAAGATGAGGTATTTAAAAGGCACAATGAACTACCAATCTATCTCGTCAACATACCAATACTCAAACAATACTAACATCCCTTCTGGCACTAGGACAAACTATTGGATCAGAAATAATCTTTACAGCAACAAAAACCACACAACAGACACGCTCTTTCCACACAAGAGCCACACCGAGACACTTCCTTCCCTTAATTACACTTCTGTTAACTCCTCTTACACAAACTTCATAACCTTTTTGACCTTCCACACACCAGGCTAACTCTAGCCAATGATAACTTCTACTTTAGTCACATGTCATAAAATCAACAGTTCAGCTGCTCGTGCAAACAGCATCTTCTTATTTGATCCATAACCGCCAACCGTCAAAGCAGTCAGTGGCCATCCCGCCTGGTGGCGTCTTTTAGGGCAGCAACAAACTGATTCCACTTTGCTCGGTTGGCGGTCATCCTTCGTACAGTGCCCCAACTCTGGTTCATTCTTTGCATCTCGGCCTCCACAGTTCTCCGCCAAGTTGTTTTTGGTCGGCCTCTCCTTCGCTTTCCCTCGGGAGTCCACAGCATAGCTGTTCTTGCGATGGTATCAGGGTCCCTTCTGAGGACGTGGCCAACCCAACTCCAGCGTCTGCCAGCTATGATGGAGTGCATGTCCTCCTGGTTACTCCGAATAAGTAGTTCTTGGTTACTGATGGTGTTGCAAACAGCATAGACAGCTCAAAAACGTTTAGCTCGATTCATATTGCAATCACGTTTCCAACAACAAACGTACTCAAAAAAACTTCTCTCTCCCAGGAGCAAACAATCATAGCAAATTCTCAACATCACGACGTGACACTGGTACTGATTCTTGAATGGGTGTGATGTGCTGTTGAATCTTTAACATGTAGATCATTTCATTCACCGACATGACTGTGTGAAATGAAAAGCAGCAGCCAGAAAATTAACTGTTTTTCCCGACCACAGATGACTTTGTGAAACCATAGACGTTCCACTTAAATCGTTTATATAAAAAAATAAAATTGTAATGCATTATATTCACGTCATCGCTTTATGGAAAAAGTAACTGTCTTTCCTCTCTAATATTATTACTGTTATCTGACGCTAGACAATTTGGTGGCGTCACTTGACAATTCAGTGGCGTCACTCGACAAATCGAACAGCTTTTGAAATTGGCTTCTTTTCAAGTTTCAGATTGTTTTCTCATTTTGCATTGAACGAATGAATTAATTCAAAAGTGAAGAGCAGAATAGCTCAGGCACAAACAACATTCTATAAAATGAAGAGTATTTTATTCAATGGTTCTTTAACGGTTATTTTGTCAATGGAAGTAAGAAAGAGAGTTCTTCAGTGTTATATAGAACCAATCATAACGTATGAGAGTGAGTCACGGACAGTTCGTAAACAAATACGGGCAGCACTAGAGGCCACAGAGATGTGGTTTTACAGAAGAATGTTAAAAATACCATAGAGAGCCCAAAAGAGTAATGAGGATGTCCTGAAAGAGACCAATGCGCAAAGGAAACTAGAAAGAAGCAATCCCCTTCTTTGGCATGTTATGAGAAGAGGAAAGCTGGAATATATCGTTACAACAGATAGATTGAAGGAAAACAAAGAGAGCAAATACTGGACAGTTTGACATCGTGGCATGGAAGGAAGTCAACAACAGAATTGATCAATTGTACTTGGAGACAGGAAGAAGTGCAGAGACATGATCGCCTACTCCACTAGGCATATTACTTGAAGAAGAAGTGCAATGAAACGTCATGGAACAGGAGCGGGCATCATCTTCTTCTTCTGGGTTCCCTCTCAGACATCGACTTGAATATTTTCAAAGAAAGCATTTGTCAGCGTGAGATTCGTTTCTAGCACACAAATTTTCCATGGATGGTACTGGTGATGACCTTATGCGCTTCTTCTGTTGCTCATATACGGGGCGCCTTTGAACTGTGGTGAAGTGGGATGTTATAAACATTTATAGGGGACTTAGTGTACTGACTGAGATCAGCTGTGAAGGTATCTATATCTATTAAAAGTAGTGTATTATAGATAACCTTACTTGCTACCACATATCTCTTATCTCAGTCAGAATTATTCTGGAATAGTGTGATGCTACGTTATGTGTCTAGGGTATGAGTATGGTGAAGTGTAAGTCACAACAACAGACAGATAAACAATTTAATTTAATCCACTACTCTTAACAACACTGTGACACTCACATACATATAACACTCTATGAGAATAGCTTAAAGAAGTCACTCGTAACGGTTCAAATAACAATATGTATTCATTACTAGCATGAATGAATATGTGTCCTGATTCAACTACAAGGGAACCAGGAATCACAATCAATTTAAATTACAAGTTATGTACAGAATGTATTTAATATGAATATTGTAGTGACATATATTATTACAAATGTTCTATGTGTGTCAGTTGTGTAGTAGTAAAATGAGGTAATACTGGTTTTGTTTTGTTCAAGCTCTGTTGGTATTTGTCATCATGACTTCAATAGTTTGTCTTTAGGGACCAGTATTTGAGATGTTCAAAGTTCCTGATTTTAAGACAAGTAAATTCCCCTCTGAATAGTATTTTTATAAAGTTATTTCAAGATGAGGGGACATAATGTTGAGCTCAGCTGGCCAACTCTGCTTATCTTGAGTGATGGCGGCAGGAGAGGACTCCTCTGCTCGAATTCTCTTCTGGGCTCTGGAGACACCTCACTGATAGTTAAAAAGACCAAGGAGTATGCTGTCCGACTCTGGATTCAGCAAATCTCTGACCAGATGCTGCTCAGTACCATCAAGACCACTGTCCCTGAAATCAAGAAGGATGTACCTTCTACTTCATAACTAATTTATATTCTCTTTTACACTGATCACAATACAGCACAAACATTGCGTTCAGAGCGTTAGGCCAACAGTCAGCTTCATTTGAAATACTTTATTCCAGTATTACCCTTCTTAATGGTTACTACGCCTCTGCACTTCCAGCATTATTTCTTTCTAGTCAATCATCCAGGTGTCAGTGTACTATTTGGCCATTCCATGCCGTTTTACTTCTCTCCGACACCCTCTGTTCAGGCTGGAGCATTTTAGGCTTTACCTCACGTTTGCCCCTGAACTACACATATATATACAGGCATAAATCAACAATTCACATTCAATTTTCATTAAAAGATATTAAATGGTTCAAGCTTACCACAATTCATACGAATAACACAGATACGTTGATTAGCAATGAATTCTGGCACAAACTGGCACAAACTTCCATCTGCCTATGTTCCAGGCTTTTATTGAGCCAAATATAAGCTGGCTTCAACGCACTGATGCTTTATCAAGTGTATTTAAACAAGTGGTTTCGAACTAACGCTCCCAAGTGTGTATATCAGCGAGACTGGCCAATGAGCCACGTTTCGACAAGTGTTTGAAAAAATGTTATCTTTTCCCGTCTCCCTTAACAACCAAGATAGTATTTATAGCCCGACCAATCGTGGTTAGGCTTTCATTTGTTGCGCTCCAATCAATTTGGAGTTTACATGGTAGGCTATTTATGTAACGTAAGGTTTTTTTCAAACACGTTATAAAAAAATTTTATGAGCAGAAATGATTTTATGCTGTCAGGCACCCCCAATATTTTATTTTGGGTATAATTTATTAATTCCTGGACTATTTGCGTAACGTTTTACATATTATTTGTCAGCAAGCCCTAAGGAACCCAATTTTCCCACTTTAAAAGAGCTACGTGGCTGCGTTCAAAATATGTATTTTCTACCTCCTGTTTCGAAGATATGCTGTCTGGGTACTGTTATGTGTTCAAACGTAAACCCATCTATTGTTATCTTTTCTAATAAGAGTCTGTTATGATTTATAAACCTAACTCTGGGAAAGGGTAGTGTATTTTATCACTGTCCGTCTGAAAAAGTTAGTGCTTGTAGACTTACACGCGTGATGCCAGCATTTGTATATCGCGCGTCGCGTGTTGCATGCGTTCCTGATTTTCAGCCCTCCCCTCTCGCTATCCTTTTGTCCATCTGTTCGTTCGTTTTGGTAACGTAATATAATTAATGTTAGGATTAATTTAGGTCATTACGCAGTACGTCTCAATGTTTTTTCTTAGAAATGCAGCACACGTTTCATTGAAGAAGGCGGGTAATAATACAGTAAGCTTTTATATCAACGTGAAAGCGTTACAATTTGCAGACGAAGCAGAAAACAAGGGGGATTTCGAGTACATTCTTTGTGACAGCACTGTCATTTTACCATTGCTCTTCTCTTTATTAATTTTATTTGTTAGGCTTCATATTTACCTAATAATTTATATATGTGGATTAGAATATTTCATGACACCTCCCCTCTTAAAACAGACATTATATGTCAGTCCTTTATTCTATATACACATAGAGAAATTTATTATTATTTCTGGGGTTTACGGTGATTCTCATCACACGGATGGCGGCTTAAAAAATCCGCTCCCAGATTGGTTTTTCCAGATATATATTCAATGCTAAAATTATATGGAGCCAGAAGCAAAGACCATCGGAGTAACCTAGAGTTCTCATGCTTAGCCTGTGCTAAAAACGATAAAGGTTTGTGGTCAGTTTGCAACTTAAATGCCTTTCCATATAGATAAATATTGAATTTCTTTATTGCCCATATTACTGCAAGACATTCTTTTTCGCTAGTTGAGTAGTTGATTTCAGCTTTATTCAACTTTCTGCTAGCATATGCCACTGGGCTTAATTCCCCATCCAATGCATCTGATTTCTGTAGTAAAGTTGCACCTAACCCAATATTACTTGCATCCGTCCTTACTATGAATTCTTGACTTAAGTCAGGTAATTTCAAAATGGGTTTACTTGTGAGCTTTTCCTTCAATTCTTGGTAAGTCATTTCACATTGTGGTGTCCATGTAATGCGATCTGGAAGTCCTTTACGTGTCAATTCCGTTAAAGGTGCACATATGGAATTAAAGTTTTTGATATACTTCTGGTAGAAACCACATAATGAGACAAAGGATCTCACGTCCTTCTTGGTTTGTGGTCTCGGGGCTTTCTGTAGTTTCTCTAAGTTCTTTGGGTCAGGGGTCATGTTTCCCTGATAAACTGTGTGTCCCAAAAATTCCAATTCTTTACATCCAACGCAACATTTGGTTGGTCGGGCTGTTAAATTTGCCTCCCTAAGTCGATCAAACAGCATGTTCAGAGAGTCAATGTGTTCCTCAAATGTTTCTGTTGCTATAAGGATATCATCCATAAAATTTGTTATACAGGGATTATTCAGAGGATCCAATAATTTTTCTCATCATTCTAGAGAAGACACTAGGCGCATTCTTCAATCCAAATGGCAATCTATTAAACTCATAGTGTCCTTCTGAGGTACTAAAAGCTAGGTATGGTCTAACCTCAGGCTTTACGGGAATCTGATAGTATCCTTTACTCAGATCCACTTTTGAGAAATATTTAGCTTTATTTAGCCTGGCAAACAGCTGATTTGTATCCGGCAATGGATCCTCTGTCCTTCTGTAATAGCGTTCAGTCTCCTGTAATCTATACAGAGTCTATGTTCTCCAGAGGGCTTCCTTAAGAGTACAACACCGGAGCTATACGAAGACTCACTGTGCGAAATAATTCCTTCCTTCAATAGATAGTCTATCTCTTCCTTCAAAGCTTTTTCCTTAGCAAACGGAATCGAATATGGTTTCATACAGACAGGTGTGGAGTCTATGAGTTTCATATCATATTCCAATAGGTTTGTATGCCCTGGTCGGTCTGTTAACACCTCTGCATGATTATTTAGAACCTGTTGCACTCTCTCTTTCTGAGTTTTCGTTAAATGTGTACTGATTTTCACCTGTGCTGCTGTCTCACAGGGGTGTAATGGATATTCAAATGATGAAAGTGGTTCCTTTTTCATCTCCATGGCGATGGACAAGGTCAACAAGTGTGTCTCTTCCTGATGTTCTCTTTCCAAATATTTCTTCAGGAGATTCACATGATAGATTTTTTTCTTTCCCCTTCTTATCTATCTTATAATTTGTTCTAGACACCTTCTCTAGAACTGTATATGGACCCTGCCATCCAATTTGTAACTTATTCTGACTCCCAGGCAAAAGAAGCAGTACTTTCTCTCCCACAGCCAGATTTCTGTCCTTCGCCTTCCTGTTATAATAGGCAGCATGTTTCTTCCTGGCTTGTTTCAAATTTTCATTGGCAAGTTTCCAGCCAGTTTTCAACCGAGTGGTCAGCTCATTCACATATTGGTATGAAGATGTAATGTTTTCCTCTGCCTTTTCATCAGTCCACGTTCTTAACAAAGCTACATATGGACCTTTAATTGTGTGGACCTATTTGTCCATGCACCGGTATGGTCTCTTCCACTCGAAGCTTTATAGTGATGATTTTTCCTCCCAGAATTATCATTCACAAAACGACCGCTACCAATTTTTTTCTTGGGGCTGTCTCCCCTCTTAAAATTCTTGATGAGAGATTTCCTCCCTACATCCTCTTCCTCCAGTTTGTTTAAGTCCGATTGAGGGATTTTCGGCTTATCCTGGGGTAAGACATCTCTTTGCACTCTCCGCATAGTGGCCATTGTAAAACAGTTAAGTGAAGCTTGTCCGTGAAAAGGGGCTTCCCATTCCATTTGGTCCACTTTATCAAATTTATTTTTCCTTTTATTGTTAGGCCTGATTTTGCCCCATGGCGTGTCCAGGTCCTGATCCATGTTCCCACTTGTGGGTGTTCCCTCATGTGCTATGCTACACCTTTCTACAAAATTCTCAATGTCCCATCTTGCTTTGGGCCAATAATAATTGTGAGCCACCTTTTGAATGATGGTACCTATCTTCTCATGGTCCCCATCTGGTTTCACATGTAGGCTCCTTATTAATTCTGTCCTGTATCTTTTTGGAAGAACCAGCTGTCCGTGACCCTTGGATCTAGCTCCAGTCTTCCTATACATCAACTTGTTTTTCATGTAGAAATCTCCCTTGCCTGGAGTTGTATGACAAGTTGACAATTTTCTGAAACAAGGCTTGAGTGTTTTATCCCCAGCCTGTGCCTTCCTCATCTCTTCTGGAGTGGTATCTAACATAATATCCTCCTCCTGTCTTGAGGTCGACCTGACCTGAAGGGTTGCCATATACACAGGTTTTCTTCTGCAACGGTCAGTGTCATGATTGTCCATCTGACAATTTTTACACCACCTTTTTCCTTGGTTGAAAGATTTTCTTTCATCATATTTCCTTTCATCGAATTGTGGGAATTTATTTTTATTGTCATACCGTGGCCTATCAAATTGGTGCTTACCTTTATTTTGATCCTTAGGATCAAATTTATTAAAGTTCTGTGGTGCCCTAAAGTTATCCACTTGTTTCTTTTTATTACCTGTTACCTCTGCTTGAGCTGCTTGATACCTTTCAGCAACATTTAGCAACTCACCCAGCCTCTCTGCACCTTGTTCCATGAGAAACTTTCTCAGGTCTGGAGCCATGGACTCTCTTAGTTGCTCTATAAGGACCATTTCCTTAAGATCTTGGGTTTTCCCCAGAGAAGTCCATTTCTCCAAGTATGTCTCGATTCGTGCAGAGAACTGGTGATAGGTTTCACCTGACAGTAGTTTAGCATTCCTAAATTTTTTCCTGTAAAACTCTGCATTCTTTTCATACCTTAACAAAAGAGCCTGCTTTAGCATGTCATAATTTTCCTGATCACCTCTGCTCATTTTTGCAAAAAACTTCATAAGCTGCCCCACGAAGTCCCTGAGATAACTTTAAGCTCCACCTTTCTCTCTCTAACCCATACGTGGTAGCTAATAGTTCATACCTATTTATATAGCTCTCAATATCATCGTCTTTCTCAACAAAATGATCTAAATGAAAGTTCATAGCTGAGGTTGAGGCTCCCTGAGTAACCGTAGCATCAGAGGCAAAGGGACTGGCACCATTTTCAGGAGCATGGCCTTGAAACTCAAACTCCCTTAGTCGTAACTCATGTTCCCTTTGTAATCTCTTCTCCTCCTTTTCTGCTTCCCTCTCTGCAGCTAATCTCTTCTCTTCTCTTTCTGCAGCTAATTTCTTCTCTTCTCTTTCTGCAGCTAATTTCTTCTCTTCTCTTTCTGCAGCTAATTTCTTCTCTTCTCTTTCTGCAGCTTGTCTTCTTTCCTCGGCTTCCAATGCTTTAGCCTCTTTGTCAGCCTCAATCTGCAACCTCTTAGTCTCAGCCTCAGCTTCAAATTGTAACTTCTTAATTTCCCTGTCAGCCTCTAACTTTCTTTCGGCTTCAAACCTTCTTTCTTCGCGTTCAATAAATTTGTCACATTCCGTAGTAACATAGGCAACCATAACTTGCCCATCTAATCCTAACTCTTTTGCAGTCTGAACCGCAGCAGATCGAAATTTGGCCAGGTCCGCCATTGTCTATTATGTAAATTTATACAATGTCTAACCAACAATTCAATCTCTAATGGACAACACAGGCACCGTGAGCTCAACCCTATTTAATTCCACCCCAGGATACCTTCTAATTCTTATATTCCCTGAAGTGAATTACCCCCCAATATTTTTAATAGTTAAAGATTCAAAATCCCAAGAGCGAGACCCCAATATATGTGGTGAAGTGGGATGTTATAAACATTTATAGGGGACTTAGTGTACTGACTGAGATCAGCTGTGAAGGTATCTATATCTATTAAAAGTAGTGTATTATAGATAACCTTACTTGCTACCACATATCTCTTATCTCAGTCAGAATTATTCTGGAATAGTGTGATGCTACGTTATGTGTCTAGGGTATGAGTATGGTGAAGTGTAAGTCACAACAACAGACAGATAAACAATTTAATTTAATCCACTACTCTTAACAACACTGTGACACTCACATACATATAACACTCTATGAGAATAGCTTAAAGAAGTCACTCGTAACGGTTCAAATAACAATATGTATTCATTACTAGCATGAATGAATATGTGTCCTGATTCAACTACAAGGGAACCAGGAATCACAATCAATTTAAATTACAAGTTATGTACAGAATGTATTTAATATGAATATTGTAGTGACATATATTATTACAAATGTTCTATGTGTGTCAGTTGTGTAGTAGTAAAATGAGGTAATACTGGTTTTGTTTTGTTCAAGCTCTGTTGGTATTTGTCATCATGACTTCAATAGTTTGTCTTTAGGGACCAGTATTTGAGATGTTCAAAGTTCCTGATTTTAAGACAAGTAAATTCCCTACTGAATAGTATTTTTAAAGTTATTTCAAGATGAGGGGACATAATGTTGAGCTCAGCTGGCCAACTCTGCTTATCTTGAGTGATGGCGGCAGGAGAGGACTCCTCTGCTCGAATTCTCTTCTGGGCTCTGGAGACACCTCACTGATAGTTAAAAAGACCAAGGAGTATGCTGTCCGACTCTGGATTCAGCAAATCTCTGACCAGATGCTGCTCAGTACCATCAAGACCACTGTCCCTGAAATCAAGAAGGATGTACCTTCTACTTCATAACTAATTTATATTCTCTTTTACACTGATCACAATACAGCACAAACATTGCGTTCAGAGCGTTAGGCCAACAGTCAGCTTCATTTGAAATACTTTATTCCAGTATTACCCTTCTTAATGGTTACTACGCCTCTGCACTTCCAGCATTATTTCTTTCTAGTCAATCATCCAGGTGTCAGTGTACTATTTGGCCATTCCATGCCGTTTTACTTCTCTCCGACACCCTCTGTTCAGGCTGGAGCATTTTAGGCTTTACCTCACGTTTGCCCCTGAACTACACATATATATACAGGCATAAATCAACAATTCACATTCAATTTTCATTAAAAGATATTAAATGGTTCAAGCTTACCACAATTCATACGAATAACACAGATACGTTGATTAGCAATGAATTCTGGCACAAACTGGCACAAACTTCCATCTGCCTATGTTCCAGGCTTTTATTGAGCCAAATATAAGCTGGCTTCAACGCACTGATGCTTTATCAAGTGTATTTAAACAAGTGGTTTCGAACTAACGCTCCCAAGTGTGTATATCAGCGAGACTGGCCAATGAGCCACGTTTCGACAAGTGTTTGAAAAAATGTTATCTTTTCCCGTCTCCCCTAACAACCAAGATAGTATTTATAGCCCGACCAATCGTGGTTAGGCTTTCATTTGTTGCGCTCCAATCAATTTGGAGTTTACATGGTAGGCTATTTATGTAACGTAAGGTTTTTTTTCAAACACGTTATAAAAAATTTTATGAGCAGAAATGATTTTATGCTGTCAGGCACCCCAATATTTTATTTTGGGTATAATTTATTAATTCCTGGACTATTTGCGTAACGTTTTACATATTATTTGTCAGCAAGCCCTAAGGAACCCAATTTTCCCACTTTAAAAGAGCTACGTGGCTGCGTTCAAAATATGTATTTTCTACCTCCTGTTTCGAAGATATGCTGTCTGGGTACTGTTATGTGTTCAAACGTAAACCCATCTATTGTTATCTTTTCTAATAAGAGTCTGTTATGATTTATAAACCTAACTCTGGGAAAGGGTAGTGTATTTTATCACTGTCCGTCTGAAAAAGTTAGTGCTTGTAGACTTACACGCGTGATGCCAGCATTTGTATATCGCGCGTCGCGTGTTGCATGCGTTCCTGATTTTCAGCCCTCCCCTCTCGCTATCCTTTTGTCCATCTGTTCGTTCGTTTTGGTAACGTAATATAATTAATGTTAGGATTAATTTAGGTCATTACGCAGTACGTCTCAATGTTTTTCTTAGAAATGCAGCACACGTTTCATTGAAGAAGGCGGGTAATAATACAGTAAGCTTTTATATCAACGTGAAAGCGTTACAATTTGCAGACGAAGCAGAAAACAAGGGGGATTTCGAGTACATTCTTTGTGACAGCACTGTCATTTTACCATTGCTCTTCTCTTTATTAATTTTATTTGTTAGGCTTCATATTTACCTAATAATTTATATATGTGGATTAGAATATTTCATGACATGAACCACCTTTAAAGGTTGTGCCCTTCGATGGGCGGATTTGATGGCATTTACTTAAAGCACTTTAGAATTGACTTCGAACAGAGGCGCCCCATATGGGTGAAAAAAAAATAATTTAAGTACGGCAGTTTGCGGCTCTGCAGTTTTATCATGCCTCAAACAATTTTGGTATTAGGATTCACACCCCACGCGTCACTCAAGAACAGGAAACTCAGTTCACTAGGACTTCCTTCACGGCAAAAGTGGACATACATGTTACAGTTCATTGATATGTAAGGTCCACCCTGTGGTAAAGTGGGATGATATAAATATTTATAGGGGACTTAGTGTACTGACTGAGATCAGCTGTGAAGGTATATGTATCTAATAAGTGTGGTGTATTACAGATGACCTTACTTGCTACCACATTTAAACCTCAGTCAGAATTATTCTGGAATATTGTGATGACTACGTTAAATGTCTAGGGTTATGAAAATGATGAAGTGTAAGTCACAACAACAACAGACAGATAAACAATTTATTTTATTCCACAACACTTTACAACACTGTGACACTCACACACATATAACACTCTATAAGACTATCTTAAATGAGTCAAGTGTAAAGTTTCAAATATATATGTAATAATTCCTTTCAATAATGGATATCCTGATTCAACTACACAGTGAACCAGGAATCACAATCAAATGTAATTACTAGTAGTATGTACACAGTTTATAAATATAATCTTTGTATTGACATATTTTATTATTCTTATCCTATGTGTGTAAGTTGTGAAGTAGTAATATGAGGTAATACTGGTTTTGTTTTTCAAGCTAGGTTGTTGTTTGTCATCATGACTTCAAGTGTTTGATTATCTTGGAAATAGTATTTGGAAAAGTTCACAGTTCCTGTCGTTTGAAACAATTTATTGTCCCTCTGTGTTTAATATAATGTCAATTTTTGAGGGGGGCACATAATGTTGAGCTACTCTGGCCACAGAAGCTTATCTTTCGTGATGGCTGCAGGAAAAGACTCCTCTGCTCGATTGCTTCACTGTATTCTGGAGACACCTCACTGGTCGCTATCTGGACCAAGGAGTATGCTGTCAGCCTCTGGATTCAGCAAAATTCAGACCAGGTGCTGCTTCAATAACTTAGGACCACGGTCCCTGAAACAAGAAGGTTGTACCTCCTATTTCAGAACTAATCTATAATCCATTTCCACACTGAACACAATACATAACAAACACTGAGTTCAGAGCGGTAGGCCAACTGCTAACTTCACCTGAAACAATTTACACCAGTATACTCCTCCCTAATGGTTACTACGCCTCTGCAATTCCAGCATTTTTTCTTTCTAGTCAATAAGATAGGTGTCAGTGTACTGTTTGGCCATTCCATGCATTTTTACTTTCCTCCGACACCTTCTGTTCAGGCTGGAGCATTATAGGCTTTACCTCACGTTTGCCACTGAACTACACCTATAATAATAACAGGCATAAATTAACAATTCACATTCAATTTTCATTAAAAGATACTGAATGTTTCAAGCTTACCACAATTCATAGGAAACAAACACAGATACGTTGACTAGCAATGAATTCTGGCACAAATTCCCATCTGCTTATGTTCCAGGCTTTTATTTAGCAAAAATATGAGCTGGCTTCAACGCACTGTTGCTTTATCAAGCTTATTTGAACTAGTGGTCTCGAACTAACGCTCCTAAGTGATTATATCAGCGAGTCTGGCCAATGGAGCCACGTTTCGACAAGTGTTTGAAAAAAATTTTAACTTCCTACGTCTCCCCCTAACAACCAAGATAGTATTTATAGTCCCGACTGTAATCGTGGTTAGCCTTATATTTGTTGCGCTCCCAATCAATTTCAAAGTTTAACTGGTGGCTATTTTCCGTACGTAATGGTTTAAAAAAATTCTACCACTGAGCGATTCTGATTTTGGGTGTTGTCTGACAGCACCATCATTTTATTTTGGCTATAACTTGTTAATTCCTAGACTATTTGCATAACGTTTGTACATATTCTTTGTCAGCAAAAAACCCTAAGGAACCCAATTTATACAAATTTAATAGAGCTAAGTGGCTGCGTTTTCAAAATATGCAATTTCTTCTACCTCCTGTTTCGAAGATGTGCTGTCTGGGTACTGTAATGTTTTCAAAACGTAAACCCATCTATTTGTTTATCCTTTTCTAATAAGCGTTTTTCGTGATTTTAAAACCTAACTCTGGGAAGGTTAGTGTTTTTATCACTGTCCGTCCGAAAAAAGTTAGTGCATGTGGCCTTACACGCGTGATAGTAGTAATTGTATATCGCGCGACGCGTGTTTAGTTTGCACTGTTTCGGCTTTCATGCCTTTCCCTTCTCTCTATCTTGCTTTATCTGTCTTTTAGTTACGCTGTGTATATAATTGACTGACTGAAATATTAACATTAGGTCATTGTTCCGCTTGCGTTTCTCAAATGTTTTTCCAAGAAATACAGCACACGTTTCATTGAAGAAAGCGGGTAATAATACAGTAAGCTTTTACTATCAACGGGAAAGCGTTACAATTTGCAGACGAAGCAGAAAACAAGGGGGATTTCGAGTACATTCCTTGTGACAGCACTGTCATTTTACCATTGCTCTTTCTCTTTATTAGAATTTATTTGTTACAGCTTATATATTAACCTTTTAATTTTTATATGTGGATTAAATATTTCACGACAGTACGGAATCAGCCAATGTTTTAAAAAGACATTTATATATATAAATATATATATATATAATATATATATAAATATATATATATATATACCTATATATTTATTATATATTAATATAATATATAATATAACGGGTAGCATCTGCAGTATTTATCTTATCTTGATGTTGCCACCCATCTAGCAAAGTTTAAAAAATTTAAAGTTTAAAAAGATCGGAAAATTTAGAGAAATTTTTGTAATTTATTAAGCAATTTTTGAAAAATGTACTTTCCCGTGTTGCAACATTTGTATTTTCATCCAATTCGCATTTAGGAAGAAAGAAAGAAATAACTAAACGAGTGAAATATATATAAATTTAACAGGATATTTTCCTTGAATAATATGTTAAAAGAAATTAATGCGATTTAGCGAAAAGGTGACTTAATTTACAGTGATTTCTCTCATCAGCGGTCAAGCTCGACCTTGAAAGTTTAACTACCTGGTCTGATCTGTGTTTCTCTCCCTTACACATTTATCAAATTTTGTTGTTTACGCACTATTTCTCATCTCGACTCTGCTAGAAACTCCCTACCAAACTCGTTATCTCGCAACATGAAGGTTCATAGTCTTTCTCAAGTAATTCACAATAGATGTAGATAGTCTGTCTCACTTGTTCCATTAGATGCAGGTTGTGATATTATTTTTTCAACTACTTAAATAGAAGCAGGAATGCAGTAATTTTTTGCCTACTCCAAGAGCGATTAGGTATTATAGCCACCTGTCCCTTAGCCTACATACATGTATGGAGCTGAAAAGTATTCCTAAAACTTAAGTATCAGGTACAATGCACTTAACTCGAACTAGCTTAAAAGGACGATGTTACTCTCACCTCCAGTTTGTCAGTCCCCGCCTATACCTTTTAGCTTGGTTTAGAAAAACAAAAGGAAAACAAACATCTCCGGTTTAGTCAATTTTTTTCTGTTAGACTATAATTTTTGATAGGGTCCAATGTCAGTTTTCAGTCCCAACTCAAAATTACACTTTCTTAATCGTACGTATCCGTCTTTATGACTCTCCCCGTGAGACCAAATTTTACAAGTGAGTGTGGCTGGCAAGCATTTTTGGCGAACAAACGATACAATGTTATGATTACGATCATAGGCTTCGGAAAACAGAAGGGGGGAAATTTGGAGCGATGACAATTTTTTAACATTGCAATTTTACAGTTAATTTGTTTGTTAAAAAAATAATAAGTAAGTTAATCAATATTAAGGCTCCTTAAGACTGATATAATTTACTTATTATTTTTTTTTTCCCAATAAAAAAGTAAATTGTAACATGAATTTTTGCCCTGTGGTAGTTACCGGGTGTCTCCGTAAAAAAAAAGACAAGACGAAACTTAGTACAAATGCACGCAGGCATGCATGTCGTACAAGCAACTAGTATGAGGTTATCCATGGAGCTGGAAATTCATCGTGTGAAAACAAATTGACTACAGAAACCCACTTCGGAAGGAGCATGAAAATGTTTGGTGCAAGCTTTCTGTAAGGAGACCAAAACTATAGTGGTGGTGGTGCAATGGGCCGTTAGGAGAGCAAAAGAAATAGATGATGATGATGTTGAATTATGATGAGGATGGTGATTAAGATGATGATGATGATTATGATGATAATTTATGAGAAAGTGATAAAGATGATGCTAGTGATGAGTATGATAGTGTTGATTGATTATTTTGATGATTATGATGGTTTTGATGATGATGACTGATTATTATAATGATGATGATGATGATGATGATGATGATGATGATGATGATGATGATGATGATGATGATGATGATGATGATGATGATGATGCGTGATTATTGATTATTATGATGATGGATTATTGATGCTGATGATGCTATGATGCTGAAGTATATTTTATGATGTGGATGATGATTATGAATGATGATGATAAGGATGATTATGATGTTGATTATGAATGACGATGATACATGTTGGTGATTATGAATGATGGGGATTATGTGGAGTATGATGAGTATTATGATGATGAATTATGATGAGGATTGATAAGGATTATGATGATGATGATGGATGATGATTGGGGTGATTATGAATGGATTATATGAATGAGGATTATGAGGAGGATGATTATTTGTTGATGATATGATGATGCTGATGGATGAGGTTGATTGTGATTATGAAGGATGATTGGGAAGGTGATGGAAAAACTTGAATGGAAAGGTACTGATGTATTTAAAAAATCAATTTGACAATTATTTAACACAAATGAAATTTCTAATTTTTAAAAGTTCCAGTGTTGCAACAGTTTAAGTAATTCAAATAGTGTTGCAATTCTGATTAAAGACTAACCTGGTCTGTCATCATATATGTGTACAATTTTATTTGTTCATTTTAAATTGTTATATTTAGTTTTCCGATTTAAATTAACCCTGAGAATGTTGGAAAAAAAAATTAGATCTAAAATTTCGCACAACAACAAACCATTGAATTATTTTAATTTCATTTTCTACTAAATTTAATGTAGTATTCCGTAATTTTTAGTTTGAAAATGGAAAAAAAGGAAACTTGGAGCAGTGGGAGCAGTCAAACACATTCTTTGCTCCGGCGCCGCTCCAGCTGCGGGCAAAAACATGCTGCTCAATCGGCTACTGGCTCATCTCCAAAGCCATGTCGGAAAATACTGTTTGTTATGTCCAGATAACTCTTACTAACGACATACCTGTACTCACTGTTCCTGCCCTACCTGTATATAAGCGATTGAAACCAAGGTGAGTATTTTAAAAAACAGTAAATGTACTCTCAGTACAGATACTGCCAAAGTCGGGGGAAGGAGAATGAAACATTACAGAATTCACTCCACAAGGAAAGGATGTCCAAAGCCAAACCGAAGTCGAAGAGTTCTTACAGTGATTCTCTACGAACGGTCATAAGGTAATAGAATTCGTCCATTCCATTTCTCAGTTACAATTTTTAAGAGTTTAGCTGTGAATGTATAACATTGTTGTAATGTAGAGTGGGACCGAAGACGCAGCA